>CBVK0100534121.1:0-10015 GCA_900067695.1 Picea abies | reverse complement strand
ATCAAATAATAATAAGAATACACTTTGCAGTTACATTATTTCAACACCAAATCTTATTCTAACCCCTAGGAGCCACAATGACCCTTGGCAAAAGGACCTCAACCTGTCCCACAAGGCCCAAATTAATCTCTCATAATGTTGTACTCTTCCCAATTTACCCTCAAGCCTGCCACCAGATATGGCAATGGCAAGCCAATCCATAGCCAACAGAACAGTACAATGGTGATGGATAACCTCCACAACAGTCCTTCCAATTAAATGCAGCCCAAACAATTCAACCATGCAGGTTCCAACCCTCCACCTTTCTCATTCAAGTTTCACAATCAATTTGCTCCATGCAACTGTCTGCTGTCACACAATGGCAGAATCCTCAACCCCTAGAGGAAGAGGGAGACAGGGAACACAAGCTCGCTCTGCAGAAGTACAAAACCAGCCAGGCTCAGGAGAAGGACAATCATAGTCTGCCAACCCTTCCTGAAAACTCCAGGATTCGGAACACTCAAAACCGCTCCCATTTCCAGAAAGCTTTCTAATTGAAATCCGGCCAAAAATTTAATGGAAATCATAGTTCCACCAAAGTTGGAGTTCCATCCATAGAGGAACCCTGTCCCTAGGTATTTTGGCACTCTTCAAATCAACCCAAATCCTTAAAAATCTGAAAAAACAAGTGAATCGATCAGAACCGTGCCTGTGATGTTTCACCAGATTCTGGCATAGCTTGCCAGAAATGGGGTGTTTTGAGTGCCCCTTCTCAAAGCTCCTAAAAACCCTTCATGAAACAAGAGTATCTTGACTATTTCATGGAGCAGCAAGGCCTTGGGGTATACACTCTTTCCTCGGGCAGAAGAATCAGGAACAGAGTCTCCAATGAACGAATCCTGGATGTGCTGTGCACATTGAAAATTATCTGAAGGAAAGGGAAGACGTGTTAGCTCAGCTGCAAACAACTTTCGAACATACAGTGGTAAAGTCCCTGGACTAGCTGGCGGCAGTTAGGAGACTGGGCACCTTCCAAAGGAAAGTTTTTCACAGCTTCAAAAGATTGGTGGAGGGTGTGTTGAGCCACCAGCTACCAGTCTACATCGAAGAACAACCTGCTCCAATCCAGATTGATAAACCAGTGCCTGGCAAGTAGCCTTCACATGCATGAAAGCTTTCTGCAATGCCGATTTTTGTATTACTCTGAAAAGTCTAAATGAATTGTCTTTTGTTTTGGTTGACAGGATATCACCACCTTTTGATGTACATGAATCTCTCTCTAGAGAGAATTACATGTAAACAAAAAAAAAAACAATATTCATCAAAAAAGATACGGCATCTTAGCTAGCAACACCAACACTTAATTGATAAAATAAAAGTAGCAATGCTTGCAAAACAATCAACATATTAACACCGTTGCACCCGAGACATAAAATAGCAGCTGAACAAATATTTTTAATTACTTTTGAGTTGGCAAAGCTTAAGCTTCCAATGTTATTCCATTCTTATTAGGCACCCATGTTCTCGCCATAGACAAATATTCAATCATGATCTATCCATTTACAACTTTGCTCATAACAGTCAAGATGACCTGAGGCACTCCCCAATTCACCCAAAAACAGAGAATATAAGTCTTGCATGGTTCTTGTAAAGTCTTCTTCAGCCCATTCTAATTGCTCCAATAGACAATTTATAATTCTTACACTTCCCCCAGATTTCTAGAATAAGCCATGTATCATACAACCAAAAGATGCTGCATAAAATGCATCTTACAATCTGAGAACATTATAGTATTTATTAACATTAAGTAGGGTCTGTGCACTTATAAGTTATGTAATTAAAGTTTCATTCTTTATAATGGTTATTAGGAACCATATATATTTCTGATTTTTCAAGTTTTGAAAACATTCCTCTAAAACTTTGGAATCCATCTTTTATATTCGAAAGGAAATATAGAACTGGATTTCCACTCATCTATTGTAAGATAGCATATAGTGGGTGAAGTAACATATTTATCAGATGACAACTTTTGAGTATGATGAAAGGAAATTTGGGTCATTAGAAAGCATGCTTTCTGAAAGACAGATAGCATTAGATATAGATATGGCAATGAGTCTAATCCCAAATGAATAGGGCCTGCCCTCTCTTTTCAAGACAGGCAGATGTTCACTAATAGGCTTTTACTGTTTGTCCCCCTTCTTCCAGTGGCTTTCTGAATCGTTTTGGGGACTGTGATTTGGAAAGTGCCCTGATTCACCAAGGCCGGCATGAGTGAAATTTTGAGTTTGAGTAGCTAGACGACGGTGATAGAAAATTCATAAACAACCAGTGTGGACCTCCTAAGGAAACTATGAAAACGTGGGTGCCTATAAACATCGAGTTACTTTTGGACCCCGAACTTCATCACCTCAACGTCAGTATTAAGTACTCAATTCTATTTGACAAGTTTAAGTAATGTGAGAGGATTTTTTTATCTCTGAAATGGTCCAAAACTTTTATGGCGCTAATCATATGAATACATGTCCGGAACTTCTTTGGACCGATCTTACGTACAGAGAAACCTCTGCCTCTGCATTTCCACCAAAAATTGTTGCATGAGCCATTTTTCACTATAATGAAAAGGGCCATCATATCCCCAAAGAAATCATCTATTGTGTGGCAGCATATACTGAGTGAAGTAACAAGTTTATAAGACTGACAAGTTTTTAGTATGAATGAAGGAGATTTGGGTTATTAGAAAGCATGTTTTCTGAAAGAAAGATAGGATTAGATATAGATATGGCAATGAGTCAAAGCCCAAATGAGTAGGGCCTGCCCTCTTTTACTGTCCATCCGCCTCCCTCCGGTGGCTTTCTTGAATCCTTTTGTGGAAAGCGATTTGAAAAGTGCTCTGATTCACCAAGGCCACTATGAGTGAAATTGCAAGCCTGAGTAGCTAGACCACAGTGATAGAAAATTCATAAACAACCAATGTGGACCTCCTAAGCCAACTACGAAAATGTGAGTGCTTATAAGCATGGAGTTATCTTTGGAAAGTACCCTGATTCACCAAGGCCACTATGAGTGAAATTGCAAGCCTGAGTAGCTAGACCACAGTGATAGAAAATTCATAAACAACCAATGTGGACCTCCTAAGCCAACTACGAAAATGTGAGTGCTTATAAGCATGGAGTTATCTTTGGAAAGTACCCTGATTCACCAAGGCCACTATGAGTGAAATTGCAAGCCTGAGTAGCTAGACCACAGTGATAGAAAATTCATAAACAACCAATGTGGACCTCCTAAGCCAACTACGAAAATGTGAGTGCTTATAAGCATGGAGTTATCTTTGGAAAGTACCCTGATTCACCAAGGCCACTATGAGTGAAATTGTGAGTCTGAGTAGCTAGACCGCGGTGATAGAAAATTCATAAACAACCAATATGGACCTCCTAAGCCAACCATGAAAACGTGGGTGCTTATAAACATGGAGTTACCTTTGGACCTTGAACTTCGTGATCTCAAAATCAATATTAAGAAGTAATCAATTCTATTTGAAAAGTTCAAGTAATGTTAAAGGACTATTTTCTGAAATGATCCAAAACTTTTATGGGGTTTACCATATGAATACAAGTCCTGAACATTTTTATACTGATTTTTGTACAGACAAACCTTGGCCCCTGCATTTCCACCAAACATTGCTGCATGAAACACGTTTTACTATAATGAAAAGGGCCATCAGATCCCCAAACAATACTGAACCCCCAAAAGTGCTATGCACATAGACAACTATCAGGCTTCCACCCATACATCTTAACAGGAAACCCACTAGTTTCAGTTAGTTATGTGATTGCTCTTCCCCAACCCTTTAACTCATGGAATTTCTCCATATATGCTAATTTGAAGCATGAAATATGTAGGACTATACTAGTAGGAATAGCTTCACAAATGTCTGGGATTGCATGTCTTCAAATCCTGACACTGTTGAAGCTCAAAGGCACTAGTGGATACTTCCACTTGTGTAGCTAATGCTCCAAAAATCATGTAATATTTCCTTCCAAACTTGAGCATTTGTACCCTGAGATTGGCCCTTGGCATTATGAAAAGCCTTTTTTTGTGATCGGCCCTAAATATTCCTCGCTATTGGGCTACAGCTCCAACCTCTTTACTGGAAGGATCCACAGGGATTGGTGATGATAATAATTTTCATGCATGAATCCAAATTGACTCCTGGTGTATTCATCCAAGACAACATTATTAGTAGTTGGTAGCTGTTGATGATCAAACTGCCAACATCTAGGTGGAGTTATAATGGCAGGTTCATGAAGGGATTCCCATGGAGAATGCAGAAGCAAAGATCCCATATCCAAATAGTTATAGGTATTAGTATGAGCAAGACGAAAAAAGGGAAATGTGCTTATGAAAAAAAGCTTAATCAAAACTCCAAGCTCTCTCTTCGCATCAATGGAATCGAGAGGACATCATAGACAACTATCAGGCTTCCACCCATACATCTTAACAGGAAACCCACTAATTTCAGTTAGTTGTGTGACTGCTCTCCCCACCCGCTTGGATGCCTAATAAGAAGAGTTACGTTTAAGCGCCGAGCATCCCGGGCTCAAAATCAAAAATAAAAAATCAAATAGTGATGTGTTAATATCTACAAACCAGAAATGATACAACTATCCAGCAAAATCACGGAACAGGGGATTGAAAAAATACCATTAGGCTACTTGAAGATCGGCGATCTGAGAAGGACTCGTAGAGGGAGAGATTACAAGCACGCCTCTTGGTGTCATCTGAATAAGCAGTTCCCTGATAAACCCGTCGCCTGCGCGCGCGGTGTCATCTGAATAAGCAGTTCCCTGATAAACCCGTCGCCTGCGCGCGCACTCTACACCAGGCAGCATTCCAGCTATAGAATCCCCTCCTGTAATGCAATGAATTAACAGCCTTCATCAATCCCACATCCATTTCTCATCAATTCTTGGATCAAAACTATCAAGTAAATCAAATACTGCACCCAAATTCAAGATCTCTGAACCAAACTATCAAGTGAATCAAATACTGCACCGAAATTCAAGATCTCTGAGCCAAACTATAAAGTAAATCAAATACTGCACCGAAATTCAAGATCTCTGAACCAAACTATCAAGTAAACCAAACACTGCACTGAAAATTTCAGAACACTGAAGAGAGTGCGTACCGTTTGTGCTCCTAGGGCTTTGGGTTCAGAGCAATTGGAAATCCCCCTCCCAGAGTAAAGTGCTCAGAATGTAAAGAATGAAATGGACACCTGCCGTCCTCCAATTTGAAGTTGGTATCATTAAGCGAATCGTGCTCTTAAATTGCACACAGTAAAGTGCTCAGAATGTAAAGAATCAAATGGACACCTGCCGTCCTCCAATTTGAAGTTGGTATCATTCAGCGAATCGTGCTCTTAAATTGCACAGAAAACAGTTTTCGGGAATTTGCTTATCTAATTTCCAGTAACGACGAACTTTCCTCCGTCGTCCATCATCCAACAAATACCCTTCGTGGAATGTTCGTCTGGTCAAATTACGAATTACGTGCACCCCTCCGTGGCACTCGTATTGGCTTGTTTTTTCGCCACATTTTTTTAAATCTGGTAATTTCAAAATAGCTGAGATCCCTTTTTGGGTCTTAAATCGTGAATTCGATTCTTCTCAACCGATTTAAAAATCCTTTTCCAGTTTATCATTGTAATATAACGGACAAATTGCAATCTGCAGCTGGAAAATTATTTCTGAATAAATTCCTACCAAAATTATAATAGAAAACAAACAAAATTAGTCTTATCCCACGCACACGGTGACGCAAATCTCTCTTTCCTGGAACAGTCACAGTGAGACACCATGAGTTTCCCAAGTGTAGGAAAGTCATGAGATTTGTTCTAGAAGTGTTCTTCTGGAAAGTTGTACGAAGGCTGACCTTCCTTTTTTTAATTGAAGATCTTTTCTTGCAAGCATTATTGTGGAAAGCTGTACGTAACTGTCCTTCCATTTTTTATTTGATGTTCGAAGTTTCCAGGAAACTGCTGCTTTTCAACCATCATCATTACATGAAAGGTTGGAATTGAAAAACTCCTTCATTTGGATTATTATAATGTTCAAATTTCGATCAAATTTTTAGATGTGTAAATTTTTAACATTTCCTGAAGTTTTACACTCAAATTTGATCCCTCTTGCTCTTTGATAGATTCACTATTAAAATAAATCTATTTTGGTTTAATATGTTAATATTAAAATATTATAAAATATATTAAAATATTAATACATCTCCTTCGATTTAATTGGTAAAGAAACACATGTTCTTAACCATTAGACTCACTCAAGTTGTATTCACTCCATTCTTTTTATGATTTATTAATTGAAGTTAGAATAAATTGCAACAAAATAAATTATATATATATATATATATATAATTATTATTATTTTAATGTTTTAAATTATTATTTTAATGTGTTATGTTACATGAACCTCTTCTTCATATAGCCATGTATATCCTAATGACTTAGGAATCAACTTTTTTTTTTTACTTTCAATTAGTTGTTTGTAATTGCATGAAAATTTGTAAAGTTCTTTTTTTTATTAATTTTATTTTTGTACAATCTCATATTAATTTTAATTGTACAAAGATTGTACAATTTTAATTGCATATTAATTTTATTGTACAATCTTTGTATGACTCTGAGAAAGGGGGTTATGCTTCTCTCAAAACAAAAGAGACCTTGCTAGCACTGGAAAAGAAGAAAAGACAATTATTGGAAGCAAAAGAAAAAGAGTACAGATTAAAAATTAAAAATCAAAGCCTTATGGATACAAAGCAGGGATGAGAATACAAAATTCTTTCAGGCATATGCTAAAGGGAGGAAAATGGTGAAAATTATCTGGAGTGTCAAAGACACAGAGGGTAGGCCTATCTCTTCTTTCGAGGGATTGGCTCGGATGGGGTCCAGGCATTTCCATAATTTTTTTAAAGTAGACAGAAGAGTTGCACTAGATGTCATAGTTCGAATACAAAATTCTTTCAGGCATATGCTAAAGGGAGGAAAATGGTGAAAATTATCTGGAGTGTCAAAGACACAGAGGGTAGGCCTATCTCTTCTTTCGAGGGATTGGCTCGGATGGGGTCCAGGCATTTCCATAATTTTTTTAAAGTAGACAGAAGAGTTGCACTAGATGTCATAGTTCGCATGGCTCTTTTCTTCCCTAGGTTCGTGGATGAGGAGGACAATAGGGTTCTCATGGAAGAGGTAACTGAAGATGAACTCAAAGAAGTTCTCTATAGTTTTAAAAAAGATAAGAGCCTAGGTCCGGACGGATGGACCACAGATTTCTTTGTAGGTATTTATGATATTATTGGAAATGATATCCTCAAAGTGGTGGAGGAATCACGCATAAATGGTCATCTCCATGCACCATCAAATGCCACTTTTATAGCTCTTATTCCCAAGAAGGATGACACACAACCTCTTGAAGATTTTAGACCTATCTCTTTGTGCAACTACATCTACAAAGTGGTTTCAAAAGTGATCAGCAGAAGAATTAAGGTTGTCCTCTCAAAATTTGTATCCCAGGAGCAATTTAGTTTCTTGGAAGGAAGGCAGATCCATGAAGCAATAGGAGTGGCTCAAGAGGCTTTACACAGTATAAAATCTTGGAAATTGAAGGGAGCAGTGATCACAATCGATTTATCAAAAGCCTATGACAGGGTCAACTGGCTCTATATAAGGATGCTTCTAACACATTTGGGTTTCAAGCTTCCCTTCATTAATTTGATAATGAGTTGAATTTCAATAGTTTTTTTTGTAGTCTTCATTAATGGGGTAGCCTCACCCTTCTTCCCAGCCAAACGAGGGTTAAGACAAGGATGTCCCCTCTCCCCTTTACTTTTTCTTTTGGTGGCAGAGGATCTCAGCATGCCTCTTCGAGAAGAAAAATCTAGAGGGGATTTCCATGGAATATCCATCTCTCCCACTTTAAGGATCTCCCACCTCCTCTTCGTGGATAATGTCTCAATTTTCTGCAGTGGTTTGAGGGGAGATGCAGAGAAACTAAGCTCAATCTTAAACCTATTTGGGAGGGACACTGGAATGCATATCAATGCACAAAAATCCACTCTCTCGACTCATCTCATGGATGAAGAGGAAACTACATGTTATAAGGATATCTTTCATTTTATTACGTTGCTTTTCGATGAAGGCATAAAGTATTTGGGTTTTCACTTAAAACCAAATAACTATAAAAGGAAGATTGGTGTTGGTTGATTGCAAAATTGGAAAAGAGGTTAAAGGCCTAGAGTTTTAAATGGATATCTAGAGTGGGAAGATTGACCCTGGTCAAATCAGTTTTGGAAGCCATCCTGGTATATTGGATGTCATTAGCATGGATTCCCAAAGGCACCCTGGAGAAGATAAGACGAACTTGTTTCAGATTTTTATGGGATGGCACAATAGACCATTTTGTCCTACCATGGGTCAAATGGGAATCCCTCGCTACTCCGAAATTATTGGAAGGATGGGGTCTTAAAAACATACATCTATTTTTAAAGGCCCTTGCAGCCAAAACCAACTGGAGATTGATCAACTCATACAACCTCTTGACAAAAGTAGTCTCCCATAAATATATCAGCCCTCATTCAGTAGAGGACTGGATCAAAACACCATCAAAGGAGACTACAAATTGCTCAATCATCTAGAAATCCCTCATCAAATCCTTTCAGGTAACGTGAGAAGATCTAGCTTGGCATGTTGGAAAGGGAACCAAAGTCATACTAGGCACCGACCCATGGCCAGGCAGTGGCAGAAACCACATTCTTCCCTAAGAAATCATAGAACAACTACATGAACTTGGGTATTTTCATCTTCACCAGATTGTCGATTCAACCATAACCACACTGTGGGGTCAAGCCTAGAAGGATGCTCATCAAATTGGCCTAAGAGAGGCTTTTTCAGGAGGTTGGTTAGAATATAGAGCTCTTAAACTAGGACATGTCAAAATCACAGAAAGGGAGGATGAATTAGTATGGAAACGCAACCCTCATGGTATCTACACTCCAAAAGCAGGCTACACGCAAATCAATATAAATCTCCTTCAACAGGAACCCTCTTGGTGGTGGAAAGGAATGTGGAAAGTAAAATTTCGATTAAAAGAATGCATCTTCATGTGGTATCTAATCAAAAACAAAATCCCCACATGGGATAGAATGAGGCTCAGAAATTTGGAAGGCCTAGGCTGGTGCAACTTATGTAAGGTTGATGAGGAAATTGTATAACACTTATTCCTGTGGTGCCCCTTTTGTAAAACAAATCTGGTATGATAGCTCACAATTACTAGGCCAAGCCTGTGTTTGGCAAGATCCAAACATTGAACAAGAGTAATGTCCCTGATCCAGACCCTTTGTAAATGTATATATAGGTTGGTGAGTTTTTGGTACTAATTGTTAATGTAATGTATATATAGGATGGTGAGTCATTGACACCTGGTTTTGGTGTTGCACACACCTGGGTAAGTGTTGTTACACATTATTTTCGTCACCCTTATGACCGTTAATGATGTACACCTATCCTTTGTATTTAGAAGGATTAATTTTGTTAATCCCTGAAGAATAATGAAGATGAACTTTCCTAGAGAGATGAAATTATCTTTTCCTTTGTAAAAAACCTTGTAAAGAAGGATCGTCACACCTTGCTTAGTGTTAAGGGTGTGATGATCTAGGATGGACACAGGTTGCACCATGGTGGGTTGCGACATTGTCACAGTTCGCTTAGTGTTAAGGGTGTAATGATCACCCGTACAAAGAAAAAGAGAAGCTTCTCGATGCATCTAGAATACAAGCTTCGAGGGTGAGGTGGCCTCCGATTGGTTTGGATCCAAGTCACATCCCTAATCTCATGGGATCATCCTAACCTCCTCTCCCTATCCTTTTAATTTTATAAAAGGAGGGGAGTTCTCATGGGAAAGTTAGATTTTTTGGGTGAGATTTTGTAATAGAGTTTGGATTAGCTTCAACTATAGCTAATTCATATGGAGTG
>CBVK0100534093.1:0-15092 GCA_900067695.1 Picea abies | reverse complement strand
TAATATTAATAACTCTTATACATGAAATCCATAACTGAAATCATCATAATGCATGCGTAATAAAAACAAGTACTCATAAATCAAATTCAATAGTCCACTCCCTAACTCAATCCAAAGTCCAATGAATTATGTAGATGCCATGAGCATCCTCATCATGTCAAGTTTCCTGCACACTCAAGAAACCTCATCATAATACATGTCAATGTTATACATCAATTTTAATAACATATCAAAATTTCAATACTAAATCATAGCATAAACTCATAAACCAAATCAGATAATCATAATGTACCATGTTTAGTTGGATCACTTGCATGCAAGTGTCCTCGAAGAATAATCAGTGTTATGAAAATGTGGTCGGTGAAATTTGGATGTTACTACTATGATGTTTTGATCACAATACACTTTGCTTAAGTGTTGTAATGGTGTCTTTAGACGCTTCCCTTTCTTTGAAATGTTTCTTCCTCTTTGATTATATGCAATATTGTGTTCTTTGTTTCATGTCGTGTTCCACCCTATTCCCCAACATGGTATCAAAGTAGATGGTTTAAAACCTAGACTTGTTATCTGCAAACCTTGTTGACTCAGATCTATTGTCTGATTGACTTTGGGTCGGTGGTTTGAGGATGGGAGATTATTGAAACATACCAATTTCTGTCTAGACATCAAAGATGGCTTCAAATATTGATTCTATTGTTCTAAATGGATCAAATTGTGCAGTATGGGCACTGTATATGGAAACCCTACTTAAGAGCAAAGGACTGTGGAAGTATATGAAGGTTGTGATTCCAGATCCAACATACAATCAGGAAAAGTTTGTTGTTGATGGCAAGAAGGATGAGGTTGTAGGGCTCATCATGACCTACATCATGCGAGAGATTCAATTTCACCTCAGTGGAATCATTTTCCCTTGTCAATTATGGAAGAAGTTGAAGTCATTGTATGGTCGAGTCAACGAAAGCCACATCATGCAATTGGACAAAGAGTTGTTCTCTCTCAATCCTCATTCTACTAACATAATGGAGGACTATTTGATGTGTGTCAAAGAACTCCAGTTTAAATTGGAAAAATTTGGAAAGAACTATCAGAAGAAGGATGGAAAACTCATTGAGTTGGCACTGATGAACTTGAGAACACCATTCATTGTGTTCATGTTGACTTTCCGCACCAACTGGCAAGCAACCAAAGAATATGGTATGGATTACACCTTTGAAGCTTTATGTGGTCTTTTGATTACTGATCAAGATAGACTGCTTGAAGAAGGCAAGATTGGTGGTAAACAACATGCCCACTTTCTCAAGGGAAAGGCAAAGATGGATCCTAGGGATAGAGTACAGTTTGATGCCTCTACATAGAAACCTGCATACCGTAACCAGAAACCACAGTGACAGAAAGATGCCCCCAACAAAGTCGAAAGAAGAATACATATCAATACTGTGGAAAGACTGGACATGTGGAGAAATTATGTTATAAGAAGAGAGACGATCTAGAGGAGAAGGTTAAACACCTTGAAGGAGACATGCCCACTGTACATCGACCCGTTGATAATTTCACCTTCAAAGACAGAACTTCTCAAGCCTTGTTGTTTCATTCTGCACAGAAGGAATGGGTATTTGACTCTAGGTGCACTCATCACATGGCTAAGGATGCTTCCTTATTCACGTGGTTGGATGAAGCTAAGAAGAGGAAAAACTATGTTGCTGATGATTTTTCTATGGATGTTGTTGGTCGGGGTGATGTTGCTAGTCGACATGGGAAGATTGTCAACATCTACCATGTGCCAAATCTCAGTGCCAATATGTTGTTTGTTTCTCACTTAACACTGACATGAAAGAATGTGAAATTTTGGCCATATTGGTTTTATGTTCGTGATTTGAAGAAAGGAAAGTCAATTGTCGTCGGTGATCTTCTCGACCCAACAAACAGTTTGTACAAGTTTTGTGACACGACTCAACCTGACACTGAATTGACTACACTTGTTTCTCGCACCGATGAGAGAAGTCTAATTTGGCATGAGAGACTCATACATCTAAATTTCTGAACTCTATAAGCACTAGCAACTCAGAACATGGTTCCTAGTTTGTCGAAGGTATTTCCCCTAAAGGAGTCTGTAAGGGTTGTGTGCTTGGGAAGCGTCATCAGACACCTTTCGGCTCTGGAAAAGCATGGCGAGCACAAAACCCACTAGAGTTGGTTCACATTGATGTTTGTTGCATCAATCTACCTTCACTGGCAAGTACAAGGTACATTTTTACTTTCAATGATGATTTCTCTTACTTTACATCGGTTTACTTTTTGAAGAATAAGAACCTTATCTTTGAAAAGTTCAAGGAGTTTCGAGCCTTTGCTAAAAATCAACGTGTTCAACCAATCAAATGCCATAGATATGACAATGGTGGTGAGTATGTAAATCGACCTTTTGAATAATACCTACTTCGATGTGTTAATGACTAGCAACGATCGGTTCCTCGCACATCTCAGCAGAATGGAATCACAAAACTCAAGAATCGGACATTAGTCGAAATAGCTAGATGTCTTTTGAAAGCGAATTATTTGCCTCCTCACTTTTGGGATGAAGCGGTGTATTGTGAAAATTATCTACTCAATCTCATATCGACTCGATTTGTTCCTTCCATGACTCTAGTCGAACGATTGTATGGGAAGAAGCCTTCGATCGAGCACCTATGTGTGTTTGTATGTGTTTCCTGGGCTCACATTCTTGATGATTGCGTAAAGAAGTTTGATGCAAAGAGTCATGCTTGTATCATGATGGTCTACTTTGTAGAGTCGAAAGCCTATCGACTATTTGATCCTGTCAAATGGTAAATTATTATCAGACGCAATGTACAGTTTGATGTGAAGTCTTATGGCATCAAGTTGTTCAATACCTCCTCTAGATTGATGCAATATTATCCCTTTGATGTTTTCTCTAAGATTGGTGCTCATGTTCCATAATTTAGTCTTCGACTAGACAATCGAACATCCTTCATGTTTCAACTGGATCGTCAACCTCCGAGTCGACTAGTCCGTCATCCTCTGTTTCGACTGGCCTGCCGACTGAAGCATCTTCAACTTATGATTGACCTGCTGAATTCAACCATAGTTCACATGTTTCTTGTCTACCCAGATGGGCTACCAAGACAATTTAAGTTGTTGTAGTTGATGCTAGAGATGCCTCCTCTAGAGGACAAACTTGAAGTCAAAAGAAACATGCCAGTGTTTCCTTGATGACTCGTGTACTTCAAACCTCTAATCTTGTTACCTACTCAGATTCTGAAGGACGACATGAATGGGAGCAAGCCATGCAGACAAAAAATGATTCTTTGTCGAAGAACCACACTTGGGACTTAGTTTCCCAACCGCAAAGAAAGAACATTGTGAAGTATCGATGGGTCTACCAAACCAAATTTACCTTTGAAGGTGTTGTTGAGCGACATAAAGCCCGCTTAGTTGCAAATGTATTTTCTCAACAAGAAGGAATCCACTACACTGAAACCTTTGCCCCGATCACAAAGATGAACTATGTTCAGCTGATTCTTTCCCTTGTTGCTTGTTTTGGATGGAAAATTCATCAAATGGATGTGAAGAGTGACTTTCTTCATGGAGACCTATCTGAAGAAATTTTCATGGAATTACCACTTGGTTTTGTGAGAGATTTAAACTTGGTTTGTTGACTCAAGAAGTTGCTTTATGGTTTGAAACAGGCTCCCCAAGCTTGGTATACTAAGATCAACAATTTCTTTCTTCGACTTTGTTTTAAACGTTGTGAATATCATCACAACTTGTATGCACTCCAAACCAATGGAGACACCTTGATTGTTGTTGTATATGTAGATGACTTACTCATNNNTTGTTGTATATGTAGATGACTTACTCATTACTGGAAATAATAATGATCTCATCCCTAGATCGAAGAAACAACTTGTTGACTCCTTTGATATGACAGATCTTAGTACTTTGCATTATTTTTTGGGTCTTCAAGTATTACCAATTTGTGGTGGTTTTTTCATTTCTTAGTCTAAATATGTGATGGATCTATTGACACGTTTTAAGATGGTTGATTGCAAGCCTTGTGCTACTCCTTTTCCGTCTAGAGTAAATCTTGCCAAAACTTGTCAAACACTCGTAGTCGATGCTACTCTTTATAGACAATTGGTCGATAGTATTATCTATCTTACTCATAGTTGACCTGGAATTTTCTTTGTTGTTAGTGTGGTTTCTCGATTTATGCAGGACCCTAAAGAAATCCATTGGAAAGCACTCAAATGAATTGTTTGTTATCTCAAGGGTACCACTCTTTTTGGTAACAAGTATTGTCAAAGTTCAGATTCGATGTTTGTCTTCACCAAATTTGACTGGGCTGGTGGCAATGATTTTTATATAGCACCAAACCATTGGTATGGTCGTGCAAGAAACAAAAGGTAGTCTCATTGTCGACTAAAAAATCATAATATTGTGGCACCATTCAAGCAGGTAATGAAGCAGTATGGATTCTCCAACTTCTTGGAGAACTTGGCCTTCCTGTTTAGGCCTCAACTACAATATATTGTGATAACCATAGTGTTATATAGGTTGTTGACAATCTTGTTTCCCATAGTAAGATGAGGCATGTTGAGCTTCATGCTCACTATTTGAGACAATTGGTTCCTAAGAATGTTGTCTCTTGAATATTACAGAATAGATGATCAGGTTGCTTATATCTTCACCAAACCTTTACTTGAAGCCATATGTATTAAGCTCAGCACGATGCTTGGGCTTCATGAAGTTGCAATTATGGGGGGGTGTCATAATGACCTAATTTCACCTCCTAAATCTCCAGAGCTATGTGTTGATTGGGGGGGGGTGTTGGAACATCAAGCTTTGATGGTTCATCACACATCACTTGGGTTCAATTAGTAGAGAGATTGACCAACATCTGGATAGATTCGGTCGAGCGATTGACCAACACACTACACGAGCCAGTAGAGTAGTCGACGTGCTTGCCAATCGAATAGTTTACCAGCAGTCAAAGACAATCGGGCGATGGATCGACCAGACCAGCAATCAACTACGAGTTGGACCTGTAGGCAGTCGGGTCAAGCATCCTTATCGAGCTGACTCGATGATGCAAATTTGGCGGAGTCAACTCTAACAGCCAACGGTTACACGTGGAGAAGATCTTTCAAATGTTATGGAAGTTGGTTATATCTTGAGACCGTAAAAAGGATACCTCTTGGGTCATTAAGCGGATCAAGAAGAAGATTATGGATATTGTGCAATAGATCATGCAGATCAAGATGTGCACCATGCACTGTGATGTTTTGATCATAATGCGTTGTGTTTAAGTGTTGTAACAATGTCTTTAGACACCACCATTTGTCTTCGAAATTTTTGTTCCTCTTGGATTATCTACAGTATTGTGTTCTCTGTTTCATGTTGTGTTCCACCTTATTACCCAAAAACCAAAGGAATGCTCAATTCGAAGGATTGAAATTATGGAAAATCCATTGACTCGCACCTAATGGTTGGCCAATAACAAATTTCTTCCACCACAAATCAAATGGATTGACCCTAACAATATTCAAATCAATTCCTCAAACACAAGGGATTGTTGATACATTCCATATCCTTTACATTAGTAGCAACCCCTTTTTAAGAGGTTTTATCAACTCCTACTCGTAGGAAATGTTTGCAATTATTGAAACAATCAAGTTGATCCATTAACTTGAACTCATATAGCCACTAGTGTTGTAACCAATGCTCTGAGAAATTTGCATGTCTGGTTTATCTCTAGCCCATTCAGTTCTAGTGTCTAAATCACAGCTCTGATACCACCTGTAATGTACCTACTACCCTTTGTGCTTAATTGAGGGTACAATGTACTAAAATTTCTTAGTTTCCAACTAAGTTACTTTTCTTAAGCACATCTCTAATACCAATTCTAATCCCATAGACTAATTTTTCTCCTCAAAAGCTTTCCAACAAATATACTCTTGCTCAGTTATGAGCTCAAAGTAAGAAGTTACAACCTTCTAAAGTTTCTTAAGTGTTTTCTCTCTCCTATCTCAGCATCCCTATGTGGCATCCCTTGTTGACGTGGCACCACACGTGTCATCATATGTGGCATGGATACCTGTTACAAGGATTTTCCTTCTAATGTGATATCCCACGTATCGCATCTTAGCATACTTTACTTTTATTGGTATCACATCCTCAAAAATTTTAAGCCCTATGATGTATTACAACGTAAATTTTTACACTGTGATACGTTACATTCCTCGATAATGAAACACTCGAAAAGTTCCATGTTTTCAGTGTGTCGCACCAATTTTAGTTTTGGTGTGATACATCGCATTGCACTAAAAGTCATCTCTTTGCAATAAACTTTTCAACTCTTCTTTCTGCAAAGTTCTTTTTGTATCACGCTCACAAAATTCTTGTCTTTGCGGTGTATTGCACCTAAAGTCTCTTTTGGTGTGATACGTCGCACTTCGTCAATCTTTGTCCCATCGCAACAAGGGAAGTTTTCCACCTTGCAGTGAATTGCACTACAACAAAATTTTCATTTGTGTGATAAACACAAATTCCCCAAGTTCTTTGAAAAGATTATAAGTATTAAGCCTATCTTTTTGGGTGAAAACATTGTATCGCACATAAAATATTTTTGTGTTCTACACGTTGTATCATATGGATATTATCTTCGTGCAACATGTAATACTCATCCAAGTTTATCTAAAAAATTATAAGTCCCAAGTGCTCATTCTCGACGATGAGCATTTTATCACACGTAAATTATTTACATGAGATACACACTATACTACAACAAAATTTTCATTTGTGTGATACACACAAATTCCCCAATTTCTTTGAAAAGATTATAAGTATTAAGCCTATCTTTTTGGGTGAAAACATTGTATCGCACATAAAATATTTTTGTGTTCTACACGTTGTATCATATGGATATTATTTTCATGTGACATGCAATACTCATCCAAGTTTATCTAAAAAATTATAAGTCCCAAGTGCTCATTCTCGACGATGAGCATTTTATCACACATAAATTATTTACATGAGATACACACTATATTGCACAAAAATATTTTCCGCGTGATATAGAAAAATGCACAAGTTTTCCTTGAAACTTCTAAGTTCTTTCCACATAATTCCTAAGTCTTTTCCATGGATTTTTTCTAAGGCTCCTACCCCCTTGTTAAACCCATTATAAGAATCACATTCATGGAGGTAATGCAAGGATCAAGCCGTATTCATTACCAAGGATTTTATTTCAAATCCTCGTCCCACTCAAACATATTTCCTTTCAAAAAAACCTATAAGGGATCCTCTTATGTTATCCATTCTCAATCAAGCAATTGAGGAGAGCATTCAATGGGACCAAAGGTAGTTTAAACTAAGTTCTATCTAGGGACTTCCAGGTCCAAACAAACACTTTACTTAGTGCATACAACAATTTTAAGGGTTATATGAGAATGAAGGGAATCTCGTAATAAAAGTAAGGTTGTATGTTCTACAAGACCCCCAAGCACTCATACATGGTTTCAAGCTTGATGAATAAAGAACCATAGCCACATGGATTATAAACCACATTTGCACCTTCTATTTTACTAATGGCACATTGCATCCCTCATGTTGTCTTACACAACTTATCTATGACAAGATACAATTACTTGTTCTTTATTTACCAATGGAATCCTACAACCATATCATTCATTCACATGGCATACAACCCTAAAATGTAGCAGTCTAAACCATATCATTCATTCACATGGCATACAACCCTAAAATGTAGCAGTCTACCAATTTCAGTTACAAGAATTATATTTCCATCCATGAAATAGATCTCACATCAAAATCAAACAACAAACTTGCAACAAGCAATCTTCAACACAAACCATGAAACAATAGCATAAAACATCATAACACTTTCATTGGCATCCATAACTTTGATTATCCATTGCACAAAGTTGAAATCTATAGGAAACACTCCTTTGACATTCAAACATTGCAAATAACAACATAATACATCATAATAATTCAATTCATAAACAAGAAACCAAGATTATTTGTTTTGAAGATTTGCATGCCTAGAAACTGACTAAGGTAGAACCATGCTCCACCCAACTATAGTCTCTATTGTACATGTCCTTTCTACAATAGGCCACCCTCAAGCCAGGCTATGATACCACCAGGGCGAAGTAGGTTATCTCAAGGTGGTCACTCTATCTCAGGTCCATCAATTTACCAACCCAAGGGTCTCACTATTGAGTTCTCTTGAACTAGCATAGAAAATTAGGCACCTCGACTACCTGCCCCACACAAGATAAGGAGAAGGCCTTCCTTCTCTACTACACAGTCTCTGGGAAGCCTCTCCCTCCAGTGCTCTTTAGTGTGTGCATAGAGGGCCCAACTACCATCTATCACTCCAACAAATTTTTCTCTTGGATTCCTTGAACCTTCTCAATGGTTCACATGACTCTTTCATTGGTTGTTTCATTACTCGACATGATAGCCTCGATGGCTTCCAAGCCAAGGCTCTCTCTTTCTTTCTTTTATCTTCCCCATGATTCATTACTTGGGATCTCTAGCCCATAGTATGGTTGTCTACTTGGCCTCCATCCATGGCTACTCTACCAAACAACATGATAACCTTCTTTGCTTCATTTCCCTGCCAATATTCCAACTCTTTCTTTGTTTTCCTCCTCCATGAATTCACTTCTGCATCCATTCAAATTTCCCTTCTCTACTCAATGCACGAGTGCCATTCATCCACACGATTCAAGGATGGCCCTAGCCATTCATTTCTCTCCACAATGGCTAGCACACACCCACCCCATAATTGAATTAATTATATTTCCATACATGAAATGGATCTCACATCAAAATCAAACAACAAACTTGCAACAAGCAATCTTCAGCAAAAACCACGAAACAATAGCATAAAACATCATAACACTTTCATTGGTCCATAACTTTGATTATCCAATGCACACAGTTGTAAGCTAAAGGAAACACTCCTTTGACATTCAAACATTGCAAATAACAACATAATATATCATAATAATTCAATTCATAAACAAGAAACCAAGCTTATGTGTTATGAAGATTTGCATGCCTTGAAACTGACTAAGGTAGAACCATACTCCACCCAACCATAGGCTCTATTGTACATGTCCTTTCTACAATAGGCCACCCTCAAGCCAGGCTATGATAACACCAAGGCAAAGTAGGTTATCTCAGGGTCGTCACTCTATCTCAGGGCCATCAATTTACCAACCCAATGGTCTCACTGTTGAGTTCTCTTGAACCAACATAGAAAATTAGGCACCCCCACTACCTGCCCAACACAACATAAGGAGAAGGCCTTCCTTCTCTTCTACACATTCCTTGAGAAGCCTCTCCCTCTAGTGCTCTTTAGTGTGTGCATAGAGGGCCCAACTGCCATCCATCACTCCAACAATTTTTTCTCTTGGATTCCTTGAACCTTCTCAATGGTTCACATGGCTCTTTGATTGGTTGTTTCATTACTCAACATGATAGCCTCCATGTCTTCCAAGCCAAGACTCTCTCTTTATTTCTTCTCTCTTCCCCGGGATTCACTAATTGGGTGCTCTAGCCCATAGTATGGTTGTCTACTTGGCCTCCAGCCATGGCTACTCTACCAAATAACATGAAAATATTATTGGCTTCATTTCCCTACCAATATTCCAACTCTTTCTCTATTTCCCCCCTCCATGAATTCATTTCTGCATCCATTCAAATTTCTCTTCTCTTCTCAATGCACGGGTGCCAGTCATCCACACGAGTCAAGGATGACCCTAGCCATTCATTTCTCTCCACAATGGCTAGCACACACCCACCCCATAATTGAATTTGCTACATCTTTGTAGCCAATCACATGCATGTCAACATTGGTCAAGAGGCTCATTTTCCTCTTTTTAGCCATGCGCCTAAGTCCTAGCATGAATGAATGAACCAAAATGAATTGTTTTCTTCTTTCCAACCAGCCACTTTCCTCCTTTTTCAATCACACACGTGGGTGCTCAGGATGTTTGAAATATTGTCTCCCCCTTCCTCTACAAATGTTAGTGTTGAAGTTCACCCCCCTCCCCAACCCAAGGAGGAGGATTTACTCAGCTCCATGTTTCCATAAGTATGGGTGGTGTACTCTCCACCAACCTCTTATATGCAGGTACTCAGTCCACTTCTCATAACTGTGGATGGTGATCCTCCCACCAAACTCATTTAATGATTTGGATTTGATTAGCCAATGGAGGATTTAGATGGTAAATGACAAAATGATTTAGGAAAATGGCATAGGGTTATTGGGCATGTAGAATCCCCCCTAGGGAATCCTCACTCTTGCCCTCTTATGGTGTCATAGCCCCTATTTTACGTGCTTATGTCTTAGTGAACTTTGGTTATTTTATTTATTTGCATAATAATAATATTTTAGAAATATTTAAATTACAATGACACGTCTTTCTCATGGCATAAAATAAAGCATGATATTTAAAATATCCACTCTAAAACAATAACCAACATTTGATCATAATTAATTACAATCAATGGCGGGCATTAACACCAGGGACATTATAGACCATATCAATTCATCCTCTGTGTCTCTAATTTGGACATGACTTACCTTTAGTTTTTCTATATACACCTTCCACTACCCACCTTCCATTTCTTCTAAACCTAGAAGATCTGTATTGTTTTCCATTCATGCCGCCAAATATTTACTATATATGTTGTCTATGCTAGAGTAAAAATACCTAGAGAGAGAGAGAGAGAGAGAATTTGTATGCTTCTGCATACTCCACCCATGTGTCAATCCCCATTCTAACCTTTCCTCTATTTCCTAATTGCCTACCCTTTAAACCAACCAGTTTTCCACTAGAGGAAAGGATAATATATTTTCTTTCTAGACTATAGACATATTATGGATGTGCTTAGTAGGACTTATGATTCACTCTTCAATAGTATGAGGTTCAATGTATTTATGAATGATGACCTAATTCCAAAGACCATCCTTTATTGCAATCAATTGGGCCTTCCCAAAATGGTGTATGTTTTTAAGGCCCCAACCCCCTAAGTCCATTGGTTTAGCTATGGTGTGCCATTTGAATAAAGGAATGCCTTTTTTCTCTCTTTTACCAAGCCATATGAATCTCAAACTTTCCTCCTTTTCTTTTCTAGAACCCTTTTCAGGATATAGGCCAATTCCAAAGAACTATAATTGCTTCCAATATAGATTTCACTAGAGTTAGTCTCCATCACAAGGAAAGTCATTTATTACACCACAAGTTAATTCTCTTTTCTACCTTTTTCGATGAACCATTTCTAGTCATTAATCCCATATTAATTAAGCTTTAAGAAAAAACCTAGATAATTGAAACCTACTTGAAGATCAATATGTTGATAGGGAAAAATACGGAGTAGTGACTAATCTAGTCCTCTTCCACCCCATTAAAAGAACTTAGAATATTTTTAAATATTTATCTTCGTTCCAGATGCTATGTTATGTAACTCTAAAATTTCCTTTTCACTTATTTGCATCTTTCTAAGAACCATCACAAAGCAATAATAAATCATCCACAAAAAGAAAATGGCTCAAATAAAGATAACTTTTTAACCTCGTACCTTTTAGTTCCCTAGTTATTCTTTCCTCCATTATTTCCCTACTAAGGCCTTCAAATGTGATCACAAAGAGTAGTGGAGATAGAGGATAGTCATGCCTTGGTCCTTTTGAGGGTTTAAAGAAACTAGATGCTAAGTTATTGATTAACATTGCAAAGGATACCAAGGACATGCACCCCATATTTCAATTCACCATACGAATACATAAACCAATGTGGATCAACATTAATCTCAACTATGAAAAGTTTCCTTAATCATAGGCCTTAGAGAGGTCCAACTTCATGACCATTGCTAATAATTTCTTAGTTTTAATAGAGTGCAAACCTTATTGTGCTACCAATGACATCATGGATTTTTCTTCGATGGAGAAATCCAAACTATTCAATGGAAATGGTCCCAAAAAACATTTTCTTAACCCTCAAAGCTACAATTTTGGATATTATCTTGCAAATCCAACTACACTAGAAGGTGGGATTGAACTCATCAAATGAAACTAAATTGTCTTTCTTGGGGATTAGAGCAAAAAAGGTTGAATCGAATGCTCCCAGTACCTTCCTTACATTATCAAATATTCTTCCATGAAATCATAAAACCTCAAGAATATTTCCACAATCCAGCCATATAATCTTGGGTTTTATCCTTCTAAAATGATCCTAGGGCCATTTTTAATTCTTCCTTAGAGATTTTGTCTATCGTCCTTCCATTTGCTTCCTCATCAAATCATATTGGCAATTTCTACTATATTGACTTTGTCGTGTTCCTTATATGGACCCTCAAAATGAGCCACCCCTAATTCAACAATATCATTGAAATTAATAGCTTTTGAACCATCCTCTCTATCTAAATCCGATACAGTGTTTATGTTTTTCTATGGTTAGTGTAATTATGGAAGTATTTTTTATTTTCATCTCTCTTGTATAGCCACGGAGCCTTGTGCTTTAGCCTCCATATGGCCTCCTTTTATTCTAGTAATTTCATTTTGGGTTGTTCTAAGACCCTCAACCTTTGTCTTGTAACCTCACCATTAAATCCTTCTACATCATGTGCATATACTTCGACAATTTGATTTTCAATCACGGTCAAGGCTTGCTCATCACTCTTACACTTAGTGTGTGCCTAAAACAACATTGCATTCATTACTTTCTAAAGTTGACAACAAACGGAAGACTAGTCGAGTCCCTTAAGGAAGCATCATAAGATTTCCATTGAGAATTAACTAATTTCATAGAATCTTCATCCTATAACTAGGTAGAGTTGAATTTAAATGGGTTTGGAGGTTTACAATCCACTTTTGCAATTTCAAGTAGAATTGGAATATGATATGATATAATCTAGATTGTAATAGAAAATGAAATGAATGTGTATATATAAATGAGAACACACATATATAGATATTGCAAAGAGCATAATAATACAGTGATACCTAAATTATATTAATGAATGAAATAGAAAAATATTGTAGAACGCAAAGTAATACAGACTAGCTCGAAGGGTGGTAGCTTATCTCTAAAAAGAGATGTGTCAACTACACTCACTTGCAATAAGATATTCTAGGAGGCCAAAAATGCCTTTTAATATAATGTATGATACCCTAAAATGAAAAAACCTTAACCCTAGGAAATGATGTGACAAAAGGAATGTGGGACCCGAGAAGGCTCGTTGATATGTCAACTTTCGATGGCCGTAACTTTTGCATAAAACTTCGCTTAGGGTGTTTCTTGGATTGTCACAAAAATTGATCCATGTTCTATGTGTTTGGCAGGTCACACAATGTGTGGCCAATGTCAACTACCAAAAATGCAAGGGAAATTCCTAAAAAACATGTCAAACTTTCAAGACCTGAAAAATTGTAGTAAAACTGCCAAGATGTGGAACCATTATGAGTCAGTGGAATAGGTGGGTGTCCACCAATATCAATCGTCTCCCCTTAAGAAGCAATGGTCCCCATTTTGTTAAATTCCCCCATCATATGGGGAAACTTCTGTCGAATCCAACTCCTAGTGAACCACTTGCCTTGGTGAAGGAGTTGCCTTGCTTTGACAACTCGATAGAGTTGGATGTTTTGCTGGCATCTGACCTTCCTCTTGGTTTCTATGATTCAATCAATTGACACCTACTAAATGCAATTAATATTGAGTTATGTAGGGGCCAAGTGCTCAGGCACCACTAAGGTGTCCAAGAAAGGTTGAAAATATGGTCAAAGCAACTCCATTAAATACAAGGTACAAGCCAAGGAAAGGAGGAATACTTAATTCAAAAGAATTCTCACCTACAACCTCAATGATGGTGTAAGACTCATATTAGAGTGGGTAGAGCTTCTCATGGGGTCCTATAAGGTGTTATTTTTGCAATTGCAATCATACCTTATCTCCCACTTGAAACTTATAGCGCAGAACTTGGTGTTGATTGTGGAATTTCTTATACATGGCATTGGATTTCTGCAAAATATCATTAACTTTTTATTGGATGTGTTGGACCCACTCAACAAATCTTGCTACTCTATTAGCCTCGATATGAGCATGGGAGGATTCTTCCTATGCAAATGCAATGCAAAAAGCTACACTAATTAGGGCCAATGGTTGAAACCCCAAGCACACTTGAAAAGGGTGATGGCCAATAGAGCTATGAAGGGATTTGTTGTAGCTATGCTAAACACAAGGAAGGATCTTATCCCATGTGCATGGATGTTTGGAGTTGTATATTATCAAGATATGCACAATCATCTTATTGACTACCTATGTTTGTCCATTGGTTCGAGGGTGGAAGGCAGTTGATTTGGTCAACTTAGTGTCCATCAATGACCACAAGATAGACCAGCAAGTACTTAGGAACCTATTGTCCCTATCTAAAATAATGGTGTATGGGATCCAAAAATGAATCCAAACAAAGAGCTTAGCAATGGCCTCTATTATGATATTCTTCTTGCAAGGTGTCAATGAGGTCATCTTAGAGAACCATTCAACAACCAAAAATATATAGTTATTTCCATGCTTGGTTGAAAGTGCATTAGACATGTACTCCATGGAGACAAACTCACAGGGTCTATCGAGGGTAGGCATAGAAGTGTACAACCCATGCTTCTTGATGGGAAGTTTGGTGATGGCATAGGTAGTGCATGATATGATATACATTTAGACATCCTTTTAGAGATTTGGCTAGTAGAAGTACTTTTGCAGCACTGTCATTGTCTTCTCCATGCCAAAGTGCCTTGCCACCCAACTATAATGCACCTCCTAAATCAACTTCTCATGCTTGCTTAAAGGAACATAGAGATGGCCCAGATGGTGTAAAATTTCATCATGGAGATGAAAGTTTGAGTCTAGCTTACCTACAACCAATGTCTAATATTTAACAACAAACTTAGGGTCATTGTCATACAATTAGGGTCACCCAAAAGCCTCGTGTCAATGAGAGTTAACCATTGTGGTTAGCATTGCAACTGGAGGTCAACTAAGGAA
>CBVK0100534092.1:0-12497 GCA_900067695.1 Picea abies | reverse complement strand
GGTGCAGAGTAAGAACTTTGGCTAGGTCTAATAATGAAAGCCTCTAACATTTATTTAACCATATGCTCAATTTCACTCTTCTTGGCATAAGGGTATCTGTAAGGCCTGATGTTAGGAGGAACACTCCCAGTAATTAGGTGATTGGGTGGAAGACCTTTGGGAATATCTTCAAATACTTTGGAATGCTTATCAATGATCCCTTGGAGATCTAGGGAAATAGATGTCTTAGATGTTTGAACATCTAGTGAGCATAGTTGTACAATTACACCCTAATGCCCCTTTTTCAATAATTTTTCCATGCCAATAGAGCTTATCACCCTACTAGGTTTCCCTGTGATACCCCTTAACTCATTTTTTTTTTCCTTCCAATGAAAATTTCATGAAAAGTTCCTGAAAATTAAAAGCCATTGTTCCCAATGATTGTAACCATTGGACTCCTAGTACGACATCAACACCACCCATGGGTATAGAAATCATTGGACTATTCATTACATATTCCCCCATAGTAAGATTGATATTATTGCATTTTCATGAGCAATTGATAGTTCCTCCATCTGCAATCATTACTTGAAACTTTGGCGCTGGATACATAAAGCAATTGAGAGCTTTGGCTAATGTATAGTGAATGAAATTATGAGTACTACCAGAATCAATTAGGACTATTACCTTTTTCTTTTTGATATATCCTTCGATCTTGAGGGTTTGAGGAGTGTTAATTCCAGCCAATGCATTACATGATATCGTGGGAGTCAACTCTTCAGAAGAAATATCTTCTACGTTTTCATCTTGAGATGGTTCTTCTTCGTCTTCTTATTCATAATCCATGTAGAATAATTTCTTCTCACAACACTTATGTCCCGTATTGTACTTGTTGTCACAATTAAAGCATAAACCTTTTTCTTTTATTTCCTCCAATTGTTGAGGTGTCAACCTTGTAGGTTGAGGTTGTTTTAGAAGAAGGAACATTATTCTCTCGATAGATGTTAGGAGTGGTCCTTCTAGTAGCCATAGCCATAATTTTACTTTCAACATTTCTCGCCACCCTGAATGCATTCCCCAATGATTTGGGTTCCCAAAGGCGAACCTCATGTTGAATGTTATCCTTTAAAGTTCCTATGAATACATCAATCAGGTGCTCATCTGGAATATACGTTACCTTTATATTCAATTTTTGGAAGTTCTCAATGTAAATGTGTTGAACCTGCACATAATAGATCTAGTTGGGAATTGACATACACAATTGTAGAGAAAATAGAAGAAAAGAGAAGCAGGAGAGAAAGAATGGAAGAATTCTCATTAACCGAATGAATGAATGATAATTTACACATGATATGCTCTGTATAACTCAACTAATGCACACTGGAGAAGAAGCCAATGCACCATAGTGGTGGTCTATAGTGATCTGGACACACACCAATAGTTACGAGACTAAACTACCACCTAGTCTAGTCTCTCGGGGAGTTTCGAGAGTGAACTGCCACCTAGATGAGGTAACTAATCTATGGGTCTTCAGTTAATTGAATGAAACAGAGTGAAGTGAGGAGGAGATTAGGGAATCATGCGTAATGCACTAGTCTGGTGATGATCCCAGGGACAATGCGCATTAGTTGATGATGATCCCAATGTTGCATGGTGATAATCCCAATGTAGCATCTAGACTCCACTCAATTGATCAAATTGAAGTGAAAACTAAAGAGAATATTCTCCTTAGAGGAATATTCTTCCTAAAATATAGGAGATTGAATAATGACTAATAAACATAAGAAAAACCTTAGGAAAAAGAAATCCTAGGTGTGTGTGAAGTAACTCCAACAGCCCCACTAAACATCACTATGGTGAAAATAAAGAATGGGTCCCGGCAACGAGGCCATGTTAGGTACCCAAATACAAAAGATACATTGAAATAAAGCAAGGAAAGAGGAGAAAACTCATGGGAAAAACCCCCCCTTAAGGTACAATGTATGTAAAAAGAAGAACCGACAATTGTTAGGCAACTGTGTCCTTCACTCCAAGATGACTGCACAAAGAATGGAACTTTTGCTCAGTGAAGGTCTTGGTGAAGATGCCTGCAATCTATTATGCTAAAGGATAGACCTATAGGCCGATGATCCCCTTGTGTATTAAGTCCCAGATGTAGTGCATGTGGATCTCGATGTGCTTCGTTTGTTGCCTCTAAACTAGATCTCTACAGAACTTCAGAGTGCTCTAGTTGTCACACCAGATGACGATCAGTCGATGAAACTGAATGCCCAACTCAGTGAGAAAATGTTGTAGCCACATAGCCTAAATGGATATGTTAACTACCCCTATGTACTCTACCTCGACTGAAGATAGAGAAATATCAACCTGCTTCTTGCTCGACCAACAGATAGGCCTGAAACCAATACCGAGTGAGTAACCATATGTGGACTTGCGATCAATGTTATCGCCAGCCTGGTCAGAATTAGTGAACCCGATAAGGTCCAATGTAGAGTATGTTGAATAGTGAATCCAAAAGGTGATGGTTCCCTATATGTATCGAAGGATACGCTTTGTAGCCTTCCAATGTAGCTCATGCGGCTCCTGCATGAACCTGGAGATTGCGCCAACTGCATAGGAGAGGTCTGGTCTGGAGTGTGTGACATACAACAAGATCCCCACTAGTTATCTGTACAGTGTGTTGTCAACCAGTGGAGTGTCCCCGCCATCCTCAAGTCTAACTCTTGATAGGAAAGGAGTCGGGGAAGACTTGTAGTATGTCATGTGAAATCTCTCAAGGAGATCTCGTGCATACTTGGCCTGAGACAGTTTGATGCTTGATGCATCATGACTAATCTCGAGTCCAAGAAATAAGTGTAGCAGACCCATTTTTGTCATCAAGAACTTGTCATGCAGAATCCTCTTGACTGCAGTAATCACTAAAGTCAAGCAATCGGTGATCAACAAATCATCAACATACAAAACTAGGAGTAGAAGTGAGTCATCTATCTTGAGCATGTAAACATTCAGGTCTGACTTACAACGTACAAAGTTATGTGACAGCAAGTAGGAGTCCATCTTGGAATACCATCCCATCAGAGCCTGCTTGAGGCCATAAAGAGACTTCTTCAGTCGACAGACCAAAGACGAATCTTGCATAAATCGCTGGAGTTGCTCCATATAGATCTCCTTAGAGATATCATCATGAAGAAATGCATTATTCATGTCCATCTGATGGAATTCCCATCCCTTCGTTGCCGCAATGGCGAGTTCCAAATGTATGGAATCCATATTCGCTACTAGAGCAAAGGTCTCATCATAGTCAATGCCATGCACCTGTTGAAAGCCTTTGGCAACTAGCTTGGCTTTGTATCTGCTAATTTGTCCATCCACTGCACTCTTGGTCATGTAGACCCATCTGCACCTGACAAGTTTCCTTCCAGAAGGAAGGGGAACCAGATCCCAAGTCTGGTTCTTGAGGAGGGAGTTGTACTCCTCTTGCATGGCAGATTCCCAAAAGGGATTTCCAATAGCCTCGCCATAAGATTGTGGATCTGAGGACTGAACCAAGAAAAGATGCATGGGTGGCAACGGTTTAGTGGCAGTGAGTGCAAGAGGAGGCTCCTTGAAATCAAATCGAGTCCTCCTAGTATCCGTTTGATCCCCAACAAGATCCCCTACATCCTGAAGAGTAGTCTAAGCCCACTTGGGCCTCAGCTCTGGCTCTACATCTGCATGCACTGACTTTGCATCTGACTATACTGACTCTATATCTGGATCATTTGAATCCTATGAATTGGAACTCTCATCTGAACAAGATTTGACATGTGCATGCTCATCATCTCTGACAGGAGGAAGAACAAAGGTGTCTGCATGCAACTGTTGAGGGACATGCGAGACACTTTCCTCGAATTGGACACTACGCTCAATGATGATACGGTCCAAGGAAAGATCAATGAGTCTGTATCCCTTCACACCATCAGGGTATCCAACAAAGATACACTCGGTGCTCTGTGGATCAAGTGCCTTCCTCTTTTCAGAGGGAATCTGGGCCCATGCACGTGAACCGAAAGTAAAAAAGTGGGTCACTTCCGGTTTGAGGCCGCTCCAAGCCTCATAGGGGGTATTATCCTTGACAGATCTATGGGGAGATTTGTTTTGGATGTAGGTTGCACAATTAAGTGCTTCAGCCCATAATATCTGTGGAAGTGACTTTTCATGTAACATGCAAGATGCCATCTCTTTTATAGATCTATTTTTCCACTCAACAAATTCGTTTTGCGGCGGAGTATAGAGAAATGTGTGTTGCAACTGAATCCCTGCCTCATGACAAAGATTCAGTATCTCGGGGTTGACATACTCTCCCCCTTTATCTGTTCGGAGGACTTTGATTTTCTTTCCTGACTATGTATCAACCAAGGCTTTGAAATCTTTGAGGTGTTGAAAGACCTCTAATTTTTGCTTAAGAAAGAAAATCCATGTGAAGCGTGAGAAATCATAAAGAAAAATGAGCATGTACCTTGATTTGCTGATTGATGGATGTGAAAAAGAGCCCATGAGATCACTATGGATCAGATCTAAAGGAGAGGAAGCCCTATGTGTCTTTCCTTTGTCAAATTTATCTTGAGGGTGTTTTCCAAGAACACACCCCTCATCAATTCCTTTGGAGAAATGGATGTCTAGTAAACCATGAACCAATCCCTGCTTGCTAAGTTGTTGCATATATCTAAATTTAAATGCCTGAACCTTTTGTGCCATATCCTACTGCTTTCATCAGCATGGGTAAGTAGTAAAGCATAATCTGGTTCAATAAATTCAGAAAATGTGTAAAGCCTAGATTGATGATTTACCTCACCGGTAGAAACCCTGGGAATTGGTTTGCATGTCATAGATATCCATTGAATCAGGTGTGAATATGACTTTATTTTCGGTGCTGGAATTTTTCATATGATACACGGAGAGAAGATTGACAGAAAGTTTGGGAACATGCAACACACTCTTGAAGCTTTTGTTTGTGAGTTCAATCCTTCCTTTGTCGGTGACCTCGACTGGAGAGTTGTCCCCCATCAGTATATGAGGACCTTTACATGCATCCAATGAGGAGTAGATCTCTTTTGTGGCAGCTATGTGGTGTGATGCTCCTGAATCTATGATCCAAGCATCGAGAGAGGAGTTGATGGAAATAAAGGCATGGCTAGAATTTCTTTTCTTGGGATTCTGATCTTTTGGCTTCTTCTTCATAGCACCCTCGAGGATGCGATCTCCAAGGTTGTTTTCTTGAAGTATTTGAGTCATTAGATCTATCTATTTCTGCATACAAGCAGATTCTAGATGGAATCCTTTATGGAAGTATTTGCATTTCTCCCCTTTTCTTCCCTTTCCACCTTTGGATACAGAGGCATCGTTGAAGGGTTTTTAGTACCCTTCCTTCTTCGGATTTGCAAGTGTTTTCCTTTTGTCTTTATCTTTAGATTTCTGATATTGATCGTTGCTGCCATCTTGCACAGTAAGTGCATGCACCTTTGGGCCTTTGATTTTTCCCATCTTGATGAGCTTGCTCTACTCTTGTGTCAAAGACTCGATAAAGTCCTAAAGAGAGTGCACCTTCTAGGTAGATCCAAATGCGAAATTAATTGAATGAAATGTCGATACAAACACTAAGTATTATGGACCAAGTTTGGAGAGAATGGTGAGAACCATTTGTTTCTCCTCCTTAGATTTATCAACCCCTCAAGCCTTGAGTTGCGACAACAAATCCTTATATTTGGTAAATAAATCTTGGAGATTGTCGAAGCTTTTTGGATCCAATGTGAGCAATTCCACCTCAAGCATGTGTCCCCTCATCTCATCATGTTTTCCAAAAAGCCCTTCCATTGTGGTCCAATATTCATTGGGGGTTTTATAGGTGGACATATGAAAGAGAAGTTCAGAAGAAATGAGACAACATATTGTTCTGAATGCTTCATCGATTTGATTTAGATACTTGGATTTTTCTATGGCTGATGTTGGTTTTGCCTCTATGTTCATGGTTAACCTGCACAATCCTCTGCTTTAAAGATGCCTTAACATATTCTCCTTCCATGCAAAGAAGTTGTAAGGTGTAAGAATGAATTCTTTTGGAAATTACTTTTTTTTTCGCTATCTTCAATCTTCGGTACTTGCAAAAATAATTTCATGTGTCTTTTCCCTTGCAGTTTGTCAGCTTGTATACCATGTAAATCTGTTGAACCTGCACATAATAGATCTAGTTGGGAATTGACATACACAGTTGCAGAGAAAATAGAAGAAAAGAGAAGAAGGAGAGAAAGAATGGAAGAATTCTCATTAACCAAATTAATGAATGATAATTTACACATGATATACTATGTATAACTCAACTAATGCACATCGGAGGAGAAGCCAATGCGCCATAGTGGTGGTCTAGAGTGATCTGGACACACACCAGTAGTTACGGGAGTAAACTACCACCTAGTCTAGTCTCTCAAGCAGTTCCTGTGACGTCCCTAGCCACCAACGGGCCAGGTAACGTCACTACTCACACACTTCACTTAGCTCAACTAGCTCTGATACCAATTTGTGACACTCTGACCACCCAGGCCGGTGCATGGTACTCATAGAAATGAAAATTGTCATATGCATATAAATATAAACCTAAGCAGACAATGTATTATGTTCATACATAGATTAATGCAGAAATAACAGTAAAAGCATACATGCAGTACTTCACAGGCGAAACCCATAATATAACAGCATATAAAGGAAATATTCATCAATTATAACATATGTACATATACACAGCATGTAAATGATCATAGGAATAGATACTCATCTTTCAATTGAAGTGCACCAACTACGTGCAGACCTTCCACGGACCTCCCAACCTTAGACCATGTTGCTCATCATGCTCAACAGTGGGTCACCCCCGAGTTGGGACTAAGCTCCATCTAGGGCAAGGGAATCCTAGACTAGGCTGAGGTTACAGGAAACTGCACAGTGCAACTCAAAGGATTCTCTCAGGGAGCCTTCTTACGCCCACTACTCACGAACTCTCATTCCCCACATGCATGTTCCACCCCAGGAATATGCACCTTCATTGTTCCACAGTCCATCGGTTTCTCCACTTCCCCTTTCAGGGTCTCGGCAACAGGTCGAATCAAGAATTCTCAGAGCTCTATAGCTAGTGTTGGACTCTCTCTAGGATAAAATCACTTCCCAGCAAACTCTCTCACCTGGAGAGAGCTGCTCACAAGCCTAACAACCTGCCTCTTCAACCACGGTCCTGACAACCCGCCTTTTCAACCAATCTTCAACTTAGTTCCAGCAAGGTGAGGACAACAAAAAAGGTTCAATATAGCTCAGGGAATGGCAACAACCAAAAATTTGATAAGGCAGAGTACAACTCGGTTTGGAAAGTGCATATATGTTGGGCTTCATAGGAAAATACAGGTCGACTTCCCCAGTTAGCGGTTTCATAGGTGCGTGAAGATGCAGAGGTCGACGATAGAGGCCAAACGAGTTAGGTGAGGATCAAAGAATGGGAAGTGAACCCCCCAACAAGCTAACTTTCCAGATTAAATTGCATGTGCCTGAGCCAACACATGTCGCCCATGAACCACGTTTCTTTCCATTTGGAATTCACCTGTCCTCCCAAAAGAACTTAGGATAAAAACATATCCTTCTAATCAGTTTTAGGAATAATAAAAAATTATTATTCTCTTGGACTTAAGCCCTTAAGCTTAGCCCCTCTTTCCAACCTCTCAACCCCCTCTCCCTTACCCAACCTAGTGGAAGCTTAGTCCCCCATCACTCTTTCTTCGTGGTTGGTCTACACACAGCGATGTTTTTATATTACTGATATGAATAGTTACATGTACAAAAATAGGCTCCTGGCCTTTAACACCTAGGATCTTCGGCCTAATAACACATAAGTGTACCATCTTATAATTGCTCGGCTCACTAGCCTACAAAACATGTTTACAATTCATAAATACAACTAGGGCTCGTCCTTGGGGATATTACAATCCCCTCCCCTTATTTTTTCATTATCCTCAGTGCAACTTATTTACACAACATCAACAAGACTTTTAAAATCTTCAAAAAGATGTGGGTATTTTTCCCGCATAGCATCCTCACGCTCCCATGTCACGTCCTCATGATTGTACCAGGTCCACTGGACCTTTACAAGCCCTATGGCTCGATTTCGGAGTTGTTTGCTCTTCCAGTCCAATATGCGCATCGGATGCACCTGCAAGATGGCTTCTTGCTCCACCTGAATCACATTCCAATCAATTACATGATTAACATAAGGTATATATTTCTTAAGTACTGAAATATGAAACACATTATGTATAGTCATGGATGCAGGCAATACAAGCATATATGCAACTAGTCCAATGCTTTCTAGGATTTCAAATGGCCCGCAATATTGTTCTTCCATTTCCTTGAGCAACTCTGGCCCAACCACTACCCTATCAATTGGGTTATTCCAGCTTACTCGGGTGTTTCACTTTCTGCCATAAAGTGTTTCAAACGGGCTCATCTTCAATGATGCTTGATACCCATTGTTGTAGGCAAATTCTACCAAGTGTAGGTAGTCTTCCCATTTAGATGGTTTGTCCATCACATACATCCTTAGCATATCTTCTATCACTTGGTTCACTCTCTCTGTCTTCCCATCAGATTCTGAATGATAGGTTGTGCTGAAGTTCAGATTCATTCTGAACCCTTTGAATAACCCTTTCTAAAATTTTGAGGTGAATTTTGAGTCTCTGCCAGACACAATTGTCTTGGGAATATCGTGCAATCGTGTTACTTCCTTCATATAGATATCAACAACATTAGTTGCCTTGTTTGTAGTTTTCAATGGAATAAAATGGGCAGCTTTCATAAGCTTATCCACCACCACCATGATGGAATCATGTTGCTTGCCAGTTCTGGGCAATCCTGTGATGAAATCCATTGTCACCACTTCCCACTTCCACTCATGAATGGGTAAAGGTTGTAGCAACTCTGCTAGGTGCCTATGTTTAGCTTTGACCTTCTGACACTCCATACATCTGGCGATATATTCTGCAATTTCCTTCTTCATGCCTGGCCAAAAGTAATGGCTCTTGACTGCTGCCACTATTTTCTGATATCCAGGTTGCCCAGCGTAAGGCACATTATGCATTTCTTTCAAGATCATAATTCTCAATTCCTGGAAATTAGGTACATAGATTCTTTTTTTGTACAGGAGTGTTCCTTCAGCTTCCAATTTATAATCTTCCACTTTATGTAGCAACTTACCTTGTTGTAGCTTTGCCACCAATTCCATGTACTACAAATCTGCATTTGCAGCTTCCGAAATTCTACCTTTAATATCAGTTCGATACATGCTAATGGTTGTAGCATGTAGTTCATGCACTCTTCTGTTGAGTGCATTAACCACTTTGTTCTCCATTCCTTTGATATGCTTGAAGTCGTACTCACAAAGTAATTCCAACCATCTACTCTACTTAGCATTCAAGGTTGGCTGATCAAACAAATACTTCAGACCGTTATGGTATGTCCTCAGTTAAAACCTCTATCTTCTCAGGATCCACGTCTATCCCATCCTTTGAAATGATATGCCCCAAGTAATGGATCTTCTTTTGATAAAACAAGCACTTGCTCAATTTGGCATACAGTAGGTGCTCTCTTAGCACCTGCAACACCATCATATGATGTTCATGCTCTTCCTCTGACTTGGAATGCACCAGGATGTCATCCAAAAAAAATATGACAAACTTGTCTAGATATTCCCTGAATACACCATTCATTAGGCACATGAAAACAACGGGTGCATTTGATAAACCAAATGGCACCACTGTGAATTCATAATAACCATACCTTGTTCTGAATACAGTCTTGTTGATGTCTTCATCCTTTATCCTTACCTGGTGGTACCCTGACCTGAGATCTATTTTTGAAAATATCTTGGCATTCTTCAACTGATCAAAGAGATCATCGATCCTTGGCAAAGGATACTTGTTCTTAATAGTCACTTTGTTCAAATGTCTGAAATCGATGTACAATCTTAATGTCTCGTCTTTCTTCTTCACGAACAGGATCGGGGCACCCCAAGGTGACACACTTGGGCGTATATACCCCTTCTTCAGAATTTCTTCAAGATGCAATTGCAGTTCTTTCAACTTTGGTGTACTCATTTTGTAAGGATTTTTTGACACTGGAGTTGCCCCAGGCATCAGGTTTATATGGAAATCAATATCTCTCTTTGGGGGTAGTCGGTTACCTACCGAAATACATCTTCAAAATCTTTTAATACTGCACGGTCTTCAATAGTTGACACCTTATTCTCAGGTGCTTCTTCGATATGAGCTACAAATATTTGGATGCCCTTCTTGTAACACTTCTTCAGCTGCATTGCTGAGATTTCTCTAACAGTAACTGCCCTTGGGATTCCTTGCACTTTCCTTGGGTTTCCTTCCTCATCTAGGCAAGTGAATGCCTTGCTACGACAATCTAAGATGACATGGTGCTGGCCCAACCAATCCATCCCAATTAGACAGTCATAGGAACCTAAAGGTAAGATGTTCAGTTCATCCCTTGTGCTCAGTCCATTCATGTCCATTGGACAAGACTTCACCAACTCAACAACCTTTCTCTTGGCTATTGTAGCCAGCTGCACTAACCAAGATTTTCCATGCTTGCTTCTTGGCAAATGAAAATTTTCCACCATTCTAGGATCTATATAACTATGACTAGCCCCTGAATCAATTAAAATAGTAAACGTATGGTTATTGATCATACCTTCAACTTCAATCATGTGTGATTGAAATTCAGCTTGCTTGTTGTCCAGGGCTACATAGATCCTTGGTATTCTATTGCCCATGTCCTCCACTATTTCTACTTGCTGAACATTATGGGAAGCTCTCACTTTACCATTTTTTTGGGGACAATCTCTGTACTTGTGGTTTCCTTGACAGCCCCAACATTGAATGGGTGTCTGCCTTGGCCTTTGTCCCCCTACTTCAGTCATTCTCTGCTCTCTAAAAGATGGTTGTCCTTGAGGACTGTTTCTGAAAAAGGGAGGTTGGTTTCCCTTCTGCCTCTGCTCTTTCTTGAACTTCTTCTTGTCATCCCAAGCCTTCTGAAAAGTGGGCTTTTCTCTTTGTTGCTCATATAATCATTTTTCTCTCCTTATAGTTTCTTCCATAGTTTTAGGATCATCATACTAGATCTTGTCACTGATGGAAGGTGGCAACCCACTCATATACCTTTGAATTTTGATAGTCTCATCTTTGATGAAAGGGACATACTTCAGCAATACCAAAAATCTTCGCTCATATTCATCAATGAACATACTACCTAGCTTGAGTTCAAAGAACTCTTTCATCTTTATGTCATAGTATCTCTTAGTTAAGTATTTCTTTTCGAAATACTTCTTGAATTCCTTCCAAGTAAAAAAAAATTCTTTAATGTGTTGCACGTGCACAAGTTGATCCCACCACATGGATGCCTTTCCTTTCAGTTGATACATTGCAATTCTTCCTTCTGCATGAGAGGAAATATTCTGCAGTTGGAAATATTTCCTCATGCCAAGAAGCTATGTCTCAACATCTTTCTCCTTCTAGTGTTGTCCATCAAATGTAGGAGGTTTAATGTTGTTCATTTCTCCCTTCAATTCATCCACTCCATATTTCCTATGCTTTCTGATAGGAGATGGGCTTGAACTACTGTGTTCCCTCCTCTTAGAGTGCCCTTGGGAATGATGATGGTGTCTGCCAACAACCCTTGATTTCCTCCTTTCATCAGGAAACCTGTGACTTATTGATTTACTAGAGTCACTCCCCTTATCCAATTTTTTTTCTATCCTTTCCAAGCTCTGTAACAACTTTATTTTGAATTCTCCTTGTTGTTCCTTGACTTTCATGAGATTTTTGTTATCTGCTCGGTGATTCTGGGCATCTTTCTGCAATGTTTCAATGATTATCATCATGTTTCGCTCCTTATCTATCTCTTCTCCATGCCCATTGAAGTTCGATCCTTCAACTCCCAAATGGACATCCATTCCTTTAGCTTCATTCTCTAAACTGAAAGCATTCCATGCCTCCTCCATTTTTTGCATTCTGCGGCAATTCAATTTGGTTCTGACAATTGTTAACTCTGCAAACACAATGTGCAGTCAACCGAAATTTGTCAAGCCATCAGTCCTTAACAAATTCCATAGTATTCATAAACCAATATGATTCAAAGAAAACTTTCAGACTCCATTTTCTTTCTGAGCTTTGCTCTGTTCTATAATAATTTTTGGGCACTAGCCCCTTTCTCTTAGCCCTCAACCCACGCGTCCACGAGTTGTGGCCAAGTGTTAGGTTGATAGGCGCTTATTCGGGACTTCAGGCCTCTGACTTTGGAAGTTTCCAAAGCACATCCCAACAAATCTCACGGATTTCTGGACTACCGAATTCGCGAAGTAGGGTGGATCAACATTCCAGGTCTACCCAACATCCAATGGCTGACACTCACTATGGAACCTTGGGCATCTGAGTTCCATGACT
>CBVK0100534057.1:0-12090 GCA_900067695.1 Picea abies | reverse complement strand
AATAATCATATATTTTTCATTGTGTAAGTGAAAACTTAAAAATAAAGATAAAAACATAAATATTTAAAAGTGAATTGTAAAGAATCAGATTGGAATATACAAACAAATTTTCAATATTTTTAAAAGGATAAAAAAAATGTTGGAATCAAGAAAAAAATATACTCATGAATTTATCCATTTATATTTAATAACTTAATTTTTTAGAATATATATATATATATATAATTAGTAATTTGATGTATTTATCTATTTATTTAGTAACATCTTGAGTAGGTTTAATAGTTAAGAATATATGTTTCTTACTAGGAAGTTACATACACCGAACAATTGCAAATATAGTCTTACACTTAACAATGCTAAATAACATTCCTCACACAATTCTTCTTGGTTTAGTTATTTTTCATAGGCATTTTTCACAACATTGTGATTAAGAATAATAACCATTTAGGTAAATGTGTATAATATAGTAGAAGTGATTTTTTATTTTCCCTTGAAAATGAAGGGATTGTGATCCTTCGATGATTCATACCACTACTAGTAAGATAATTTGTATTAGAGAATTACCTACCAAAACTAAATTTGAAGACATTAATTATTATCTTCTACAATACAACATGATTGATTAAGTAGTGAAATTTAAGCTAATAATTGAAAATACTACATTATCTTACCTTAAGATTTATATTACTTTGAAGTTCTTACAACTTAACTATTCACCACCACTATCCATTCATCTTTAAACATTAAAAATCCATTATGAATCACTTTGAATATTTGTGAAATATTTTATATAAATTGCTTCTATGTATAATATATTTTGTACATGCATAATATATTAATAAAAGAAGACAATGTTGAATTGAGAAATATATTAGTATCAAAGGCATGGATTCACCTTAAATGAATTTATATACACTTAAAAACTCCAAAAATGATTGAAAACAACTCTATCATTTTAAAATGTTAGATGCTTGCACAATGTAAGAGATGTAAAAACATGATTGTAAAGTCTCATTAGAAGTATTACAATACTTTATTGATCTAGTTTGTAAAAGTTTTGACATGGTTACCCAATCATTAATTATAGCTTCATGTTTAACATTAAGCATGTCATTTTCCTAAAAGAGAAAATTGACATAAAAACATTTAAATAATAGCCAAGAAATGTAAATGTTACTTTATTCTTGAACATATCATATCGAAAACATTAAGAAACTTGAACTCATTACCATGAAATGTCACTCATATTAATGCTTATTATAAATAAAAAATCCAACAATTTGACGAGTGTATTTAATTCATTGTTATGTGGGACAAATTTGTGAAAGGAAATGTGTGAGAAATTGTAAAATTTTGAAATATAGAATATTTATCATTACATAATCCTTGAAAACATATTTTCCAATGCCATGAAAAATTAATTCATGATTTCAATAAAACATTCAACTCTTCAACAGTTTTTATTTATTCATTAAAAACATTAAAAATGATAAGAAAAATAAGTTTAACAATTTTTAGGTGAACTATAATTTTACATAAATCAAAAAGATAATAAATTGATTGCATAAACACTCATAGTTGTTTGAATTGAAAAACAACAAATGTCTAAGAAACACCCCAAACCTTGTAATTAGTAATGTATACTATTATAAAAAAATAATACTATGTATACGATAAAAAAAAATTAGATTATGACCTTTGCACTCAAATCTTGTAGCAATGAATTTATCGCAAAGCACATAAATTCAGTAGAAGAAGAAAATGAGAATTTGTGTTACGATGTAAGTTCATGAATGGGCTCTCCTCTTCAATGTTGAAATGATTAAAAAAACATTTCCACGGACAATACAATGACTAAATCTTACATCACATCCACACCCACAAACACACAACATTTGATCGTTCTAATCATAGAAGAATATTGTGTCGCTCGGTATCTTATGTTCTATTTCACTCTATAACCTTCGAAGGATGAGGTTACATGTCCCTAGAGATTTGCAATGTCTTTTTCATATTTACAAATTCCATCCATGAGGTGTCATAATAGAGATAAGGGTTAATTGTTCTATGTATTAAAGATAAAAGATATATTTTTGTCTATCTTTGATTTCTGGTACATTGTAATAAGCTCGTTAGTCTTGCATAGAAATGACCTTTGTTGAATTCATGTTTAATTGTTAAATATCAAAATATCACGATTATACCAATACACATCATTATGAATCAAAATATTGTTAATCTTCTTGAATGTAGACAAATTAATAAGTTGCAGGGGTTTCTTGTAGTTTCATGAAGAACAAAACTATATAGTTATTCACTAATATCCCCTATCACTTCACTTAGGGTGGACAAAATCCTAAGAGGATGAATACTAATTGTATCATTGTTCCCGACCTCTGCCAATAATTAATCCAATAATGGTACCCTTATAGGTATTCTTTTATATGGTTATAAAGGTAATCACTACCTTCCCTATCCAAATCTAAGGTATATCCTAAGACATACTTGTAAACATAAAATGCAAATATAGTCCCCTCGTTAGATAGAATGATATTTGTATTTAGGCTACGCAACATATTCATAGTGGGTTAGTCATTTTGATTCAAGAAACCTAGTGAACACCATTAACCATCTTTATAGCCTAGTATAAAGAGAATTTATAGTGACATTTAAATGAACATATTATATGCACATCTTAGTCATAAGAAGAAAAAATTCTCACATAAATCTATATTTTTTAATGTTGATCTCTAACATCCTTACAATCCACATTTACTTAAGAAAATTTGTGGCATACAAGTGGGATACATGTTCTATTAGGAATGTTTTCACACCCGAGATGGGGGTTCAAGTTTTAGCCATAAACATAGGAAGAAAAATGTGTTTTATGCCCTAAATTAGTCATATAAGGATCATGGGCCATAATGGGGCCTCAAACAATCACACTTCCACTTAAAGGATCTTTTACCTTTCACAAGGATATGGGTTCAATTAAGATTTTTTTTTTATCAAGGATGGGTCTTATGGCCTTAATGATTTCTATTAGAGGAAATAAAAATTATTATGCCCTAAACAAATGTTTTAGGGCTCAAATGCCATAACAAGGCCTATATACACAACATATGATCTCCAATGTAGATCTTTCACCTCTAAGTGGGATATCAGTGTCATTAGTAGGCTATTTTTTAGGGATGGATCTAAGGGTCTTAAATGTAATTGTTGGAGGGAAATGGGATCCATAGTATCACATACATGAACATTTTGTGGCTGATGGATCATGCAAGAGGCCCTGCACCACCAATAAATCATTGTAGAGAGTATATTTTTCCTGTGAGGGTGATGTGGTCACCATTAGAAGGTTTTGTGCCCTAACAACGAGTCTTAAATACTTGACCATGGTCTAGGGAGTAAAACAAGAGATTTAGGCCCACAAAGAAACTTATTTGGATCATAATAGATTCATGGGGCCTATACTACCACATATTCCTTACATATAGAATATTTGTCCTCCGAGTGGTATATGGGATAAGTTTTTAGGATTTTTTCATTATGAATGAGTCTTGGAGACATAGCCATAGTATCAAGAGAAAAGCCAATGTTTAAGCTCTAAATCATGTTTAATCCTAGTTAATCAACATCTCATGGTAGTAGTATTGCTTAATAAAGTTGTCATGGTTTGATTTGGAAAAGGAAGAACATGTCTATGGTTCATAATTTTATGTCTATATATGTTATACATGTGTTTCCCACCTAATCACTTGATGGGCATCATGTATAGGTTAGCAGTCTGAAACATTGAATTATACCACTTTTCCTCTGAGTTTGCATTCCCTTTTTTCCTCGTCGTTGGTTGTCCCTTTAGATCCTATGAACAAAATCCCTTTTTTCCTCGTCGTTGGTTGTCCCTTTAGATCCTATGAACAAAATTGTTGGTCACTCCTTGTGGTCTTTCAAAGGGCAATCGGTCACTCCATGCAAGAATGCAAGGCTTGACTAGGCATGTTACTCCCTATTTAGGATTAGTTTCTATGAGATGAGATTAAAAATTAGATTTTTTGTGGTTTGACCTCGAGAAGCTTGTTATCTTAGGCATCTAGATCATATCTATATTAACATTTGATCTTATCTCTATTATCCTATATATTGAAGGTTTCTCATGGGAAAAGGGGAGAAAAGGGGGAAATAAAACTTATTCTGGCGGCTTGATTACAAAGCTTATGGAACAAACTTGGGAAATGACTGCATCAACTTCCTTGAATGTAAGTTGTAAACCATTTGTCCATTAGTAGAAGATGTACAAGATTTTCCTCCTTACTAGATTGTATGTTATTGTTATAATATTTGCAGGGAATTGATATTATTATGTTATGTCACTCAATGAATTATCCATTTATGCATGATTTGTGTAATCTTGTGAAAGGTTTCTTTGTGTATATATTTGTGCAAATCTGTTTTGGCAAAAGCGAAGGGAATATTCGAGAAAACTAATAGATAAGGAGTGTGCATGGACAATCAGCATATCAATGAGTAAACCTTTCATTCCATCAACTCCTAAATTATTTTCATGTATAATTTAGATGTAGGAAAATCTACATTTTACATCTTTGTTATATATTATGTATAGGAAGAGCCTAAGGGAGGTAACTCCTGCAGGGTTCATTTACCCTAAAATAGACTGACAACTCCACTGGGGAATTCATTTTTGTTTAGTGAGTTTCCTCAATTTTTGAATTCATATTCTTAATATATTTGTTTGTTTTAAGCCTTAATTTTTGTTTTCAATTTTTCCATAAGTCTTTTCGGAGTTTGTTGGAAAGTATTCAGACCTAGATCTGATAGATCTATCTCATATCTATTAATATGGTACTTTTGTGAAGAGAGTTCATTTGTTTTTAAAAATCTTTTTGGTTTTCCTTTAGATTCGCTTCCATTGTTTAAGCAAAGCCAACTCTCCTAATTTGCATCTCATCTTAGAGTGCAATATTTTTTCAAGTTATTTGAAACCTTTTTTCTATCATTAAAAGCTTGAGTTTTCTGCGTTGAAGACATCTTTGTGATTGAATCTTTTGTTCCATGGGTGCTTGTTTTCTCCACCTTCATTCGATTTTGAGTTCTTTGCAAAGTGCTATTGAATACATTCAATTTGATTAAAAGAAAAAGAAAAAGAAGTGTCTCTTTTGAGTTTTCATGTGATTTAGAAAGAAGAGAACACAAGTTGTGCATCCTACTTTCATGCTTGGAGTGTCTTGGTACATAGTTGTAAGAGCTTGTATTTTGGGGGGATTTCGTGAATATTAAAGTGATAGTTTGGCATTTCAAATATTTTTCAGTTGGAAAAAAAAAAGTGAAAGTTGTGTTCTTTTGGGTGATTTATTTATAGTAAGAAGAAAAAGATCTTTTCTCCTTCCCACATATAGAATTCATTGAAAGAAAAATATTTGCATTTCATTATTTCTGCACCATTTTGGATTCAAGTCATCAAATCACTAGTTTCACCTTCATACACCCTTCTGAGTAAAAACAGTTATTGAAATCAACCAATGGACTAATAAAATTAATTAGAAATTTTATTTTTTAGTGCACCAATAGTATCTTAGAACTAGACTCTTTGGACTAGGAAAAAGGAGTAAATTGTCGAAGACTACTACACAAGACTTTAGAATACTAAACAGGGAAAAAATCCAACTATCGTATCAACATAAATAGGAACCCTCTCTAATAGAAGGGATAAACATGAGGTCACATGAGGAAGAGAAGCAATGATTACCCCTCCAAAGATTAACCAATCATAGTGGAAAGAGCATATATTGTAGTTTTTTCTTGAGTGTTATGGTTTCTTTTCCTCTCGATGCTTCATGAATCTCGAATCCGTTCAAGGCCCTCAGGAGTATTATCGTTCCACTTGTCTTCATCCCTTTGGAAGAGCTTCAAAATTTTTTATCCTTCCCATACGTTCAGTCTCAAGTGTCGATTGTACCCCCTGGAGGGAGACTACGAGTTGGTAACCCTAGTAAACTTTCCTAGGTATATAAATAGTTGATTGTGGAGGGATTCCCATAGTACCTAGGTCAGATGTTGTATCACATTTTCAATACCCTTCGAGTGTAATCCCGCGAAGTGAAGGTTTCTTTCACTAAGAAGGGTTGTTACGTGGAGGTTAGGGTAATTTCTTCTCATATCTTCATTGATGGCTTGACATCTCGGTTTTGGAAGATCCTTCTATCTATTGTTGTTTGGTTGATTACCTGTAGATTTTTCCTTAGGGGTGTGTTTCTTCGAGACCTGTAGTTGGCCTTATGGATTGTTATTTCTATTATAAGTTCACTGTGGTTGACTAAGGTCTTTGAAGATCTTAGAGAATGCAAGGGTTGGATCTCGAAGAACATGATATTCCAAAGAACCCTTCTAGTGAAGGAAATATTAACAAAGGGGTTGCTTCTGAAATCAGGAGCATATCTCCCCCAATTGACCATCATGAAGGAGTGGTATAAACTATGGAAGAATCTTTTCCCTCTTCCATAAATCCACCTTTGACTGGATCTTTTGGTCAACTACACATTTAGTTTCCATCAACGAGTTATTATGATGCTTTTTTTGCTTACCATTTTCCACCCGATATGTAAAGTAGGAAATATTTTGGAATGCATGCATCAACATCTAACTATATAGATGGAATAGTGATACCCCCAATTGATCCTAAGATATCCCCCCTGGCACATATTACCACTGTTGACACTTCTTCTTTGTGGGAAAGTTTGTTAACCTTTGTTACCCTGGCACAATAGTTGACAAAGACAACTTCTCTTCCTGCACCTTTAGCTCTACACTTACATACATCAAGAGAATTACTTCGTCATGATTTATGGACTCCATATAGTCTAGTGTCCAGTAGTGCTACTAACTCAGGTAATGTGACAAGTAGCTTCATTTTTCCTCCACCCAATCAAGGTGTTAACTCAATGATAGTTCCACAAACTGTTCCACATACACCTGGGGGGAACCTTATATTTGGAGGACCACCTTCATCTGTATTATAGTACCTCACTAGAGGGAAGCCTTCAATTATCAGTTAGTTTCCAACTGGGGGGAAACCTTTAGTAGTAGGTCAAGTTCTAGATGGAGGAAAAGCTTCGATTGTGGGGCAATATTTAATCTTGGGCCAACAAAAACCCGGGGGGAAACTGTTGGCATAGGGGTATACCTGGGGTTCAACTCTTTAACAACACACCAATAAAACCTCAATTATGAACCCTTTCAGCAACACCTGCGAAGAAAATGAAGTCACACCCGAGGTAGAGGGAGGGGTGGTTGTAGGACTCAGGTGTCTACAACCTAGCTGGGACATAGATCTGTGATCACAATACTTAACAAATAACTTATCAATTAACATTCATTAGTCCTTTAACCTTATTCACATCACAGATAAAAGCCCTAATTATAGAACAACATAGTATTCAACAAGATCTAAGCATATTTTACCATTTAGCACATAGCATCAAACAGATATAGCATTCATTCATGTTATTAATCACTAAGCTACTACATCATATGCATCTAACATACATAAAGATTCATCACTAAGCATAAATCACATCAATAAAACAAAGCAATCACAACACAAGATATACACGGTTCACCCCCAGCGTGAGGCTACGTCCACCAACTCAAACCAATTCTTCATAGGATAGGAGATGTGCGCGCACTTTACCATATCCTCCTTCCCCGAGTTTGATACAACACATAGCCTTCTTACAATCACTGTCACTTAACTCTGCAAGTTCTCAACACATAGTATGCATGAAGCCTTCACAACTAATCGCATTTAGAAACCTTTACATATCTTGCAAAAATCCAACTTAGATCTGCTCTTATGCTTCTTACAATGCCTAGATACTTATTTATACATTTACAAATGGGGCCTAAGCATGGGTAAACCCATGGTAAACCCATGGGCTGACATCCCATACCCGTTACATAAGCCCTGAACCCAGAAATCCCACAAAAGGGGGCGAGATCCCACGATCTCCGCTTTGCTTGGGTGCTACATCTTCGACTGACCTGTCAAAGTCTCAAAAGTAGTCAAACATGACCAAGGTTATTTAAAACTTGTTTGAGGGATAACATGCCCCCCACACTCACCTATGACTCATCGCGAGTCACTCTGATCTGGGAAACTCTGCTTCAAACTCCTCGAGCTTGGCTCAGGCTACCTCGACTTGCTGCTTCACTAGGGCCTCCAGCTCGACGCACTGCTGAATGATTTTATCAGTGACAGGTCCTTCCAAGAAATGTTCCACTGTGGTGACCACTTGTTCCAGTTGTGCACCTTCTCCCTCGATCTCCTCAAAAGGTGTGCAGGATTCATCCTGTACCAACTGAAGTGTCTGGGTCACTTCCATGACTTTACTCTAGATGGCATGGACCTGTTGCTGAACTGCGCATTGTTCTTGTGGCCTTTTCATCTTCTCAACCGCTGACAGTAGCTTCAACTGTGCTTGTACTGTCACTACTTGTTGCTTCGCTACCTGGAGCTGTGACTCCAATGTCCTTAGTTCTAGGTCCTCTGCAAGGTGCTCATAGGTCTGTGCACTTTGATTGTTGAGTTTATTTCATTATAAGGCCAATGCCTTGATTCTTTTGACTACACTATAGGCAATTTATTCCCTCTGATCTCACACTTCCTGCGAAGTGCTAAACACTGCTTGCAATTCCAATTCTGCTACTCTTTCTTGGAGCTACTAAATGGATTCAATGAGATTCCCCACTTGGCTCTCAGTTGTTTCCTCTTCCATATGTGCTAGGCCCGACACAGAGTGAAGTGATGTAGTGACTGCTTCTTTAAATCCAATCTTCTCCACTAGCCACTATTCGGTTTCCTTCTGGATCTGATCTTTATCCTCTGCAAAATTCTCTTGGAGGTCATCTTTCTCTTGCTTTGGAAATCGACGCTGCTCTAGGGATTCCTCATTTGCTTGCTTCAATGCCTCTGTGGCCTGTTCTTTTTATTCCTGGAGCCAACGAAGGCGAGTCTCTGTTGCATTTGCTATTCTATGTAGTTGGGCATGCTCATATCCTATTTTTATGCCTCCTGATGACAAGGACATAGTGGTCACTATGCGGCTCGAATAAATAACTTGGTGTACCCCTTTGAGCTATGCCTTGATCTTGTCATACATTGTCTCATGTTTGGCTTCAATTCGCTACAAAATGTCCTTGGAAGTATCTGATACAACTGCGATGATGAGGTCAATATCATCCACCATAACTATAGTCTATAAGTGGGGCTTATTGGCACGCAACTTCTTCTACGTTGAGGGTTTCTTTCAAGAAACCTTTCTTTTCTTGGATGTCTCTGTTTCCATAAGGGGATCTTTAGGTGGTGTTACTTTGCCCTGTCCCTACTTGTCTTTTTCCCCTTCATCGTTTTCTTTATCTACTTTGTCACCTCCTCCCCCTTCAGGTGAATCTGGTGTAGTATCCTCTAATGTGATGTGCATTTCCTATACTTATTCCTTCTCCTTATTCTTGATACTCCCTATTCCATCATACTCTTCCTGGGTGACTACAAGACTTCCGATGAGTTTAGGATCGGAGAATTCTGTCTGTTCGACTGGTACAAGGAATTTCTAAAGCCATTCCTTGATTATTTCCTTGATATGTTTCGCGGTGAGTTTGTAATAGGACTTGATCTCTTCCTGGTGTTCGTATCCTCACGTAGATATGTAAATTAAGTGCCTGTCTACGTGAAACTTTGCTATTGTCCTAAACCTATAAAATGTATTTGGTGTCATTCGAGAGAAGGATTCAATAGCCCTCTTCAGCTGCAAGTAATAGGTGTGGAACACCGCATTGGACTACCATTTCTTCCCCATGTCGCTCGAATACCAGAGGGTAGTGAACCTCACATCTAGTGGTTCAGACGACTCAACTTCAGGGAAGGTTTCTCTCTCCGACATCTCCCAAGCAATGAAGGTAACGAGAATCAACAACCAGTTGAAGTGAAACTCATAGCCCTGACCTTACACTTCACGATAATCATGCTCCAACTGGTTGACGAGGTAGCTCACCCAGTTCATCAACATCCCTTTGACGCACTTTCCTACGAGGTCGACGACAAACCCCATGACCTATGTCGGTCTTTTCTTCTTGACGAGCTTGCCTGCTATCAATCCATAAGCTAGGCACACTGCACCATTTTGGATTGAGTCCACCTTGTAGCCCCGCTTTCCTTTCTCCACATCATCGTAGGTTTCCTTTATTCATTGTGTTGGGGCACAATCTACAACCTTCCATAGGTAAAAATCCTGAGGGTCTGGTCCTTGCATGCTCAATCTAGTGATCTGGTGGATCAATGTTGGATCTACAATGATGCGCCTATCCAACCATAGGTAACTTCCATGGTAGCATGACAGGAGGAGTTTAAGGCACATGTTAACCTCCTGATGTCTACCCAAGTGTGGTATATTCATGACATTAACGATTGTTGATCTTTCGATTTCCATGGTCCATGGTTGGGGGATTATATTCGACTTCTTCCTCGTTGTATTTTTCAAGTACTTATGTGGTGCAAGCATTCCATAATTCCTGTGGTCTGCCAAGTTGAAATCACTAATATTTAGCATCAAAATATGTTCGAAGTATGGTTCAAATGCACGTATCCCCTTTGGGAGGTACGCAGTGATCAGTGTATAGTCAAAGTCCCTCGGGACACTGTCACGACTAACCATGCCAACTAGATGCAAGATATAGTCGGATAGGACCGACGAGATGAGCTTCGCGTTCACCAAGTCATCGTGATGCTTGCTTTGTTTCTTTGTCACAGTTTGGGATGGCCCAGACCGATAAGTAGTCGATGGGGAGGCTTTCAATCCTCTCATCGGTGAGTTTTATGCTCCTGCATACATGACCTTCTCAACCATAAGGTCAATAAAAATCTATTTGATGGATATATCTACTGCGCTAAGGTCACTCGTCATGCACGCTCATGATCAAATGTCTCAGATAGCTGGATAAACACTCAAGGTAAGCAGAATGGGTGGCGAGAACTCAATAAGCACTATGCGAAAGCAATTAGTTCTCTATGGGATTAGATAATCACAATTCACAAAAATGTCTTCGGTGCAACATTGGATGGGTTAGATAGACAACATCGTAACAGACTCCTTCAATGGGTAGGAATCCCTCAATCAATACAATTTGATCCGTTATGGCATGGTCCTAATGGTCCAATGGATATCTTTCTAGCAATAATTGTGTTTCTAGCCATTCTAGAGCATCGTTCTAATGGTCGGGACATCTCCAACGGTCATATTGCTTCGCCATGGAGAAGTGCTAGTTTGTGTTGTTCTGCTATTCTGACGAGGTTCAAGTTATGCAAGGCTTCCTTCTATGAAGTCCTCTTTGGGACCTCTTCCATTTTTTCTATCTTTGCTTTCTTTTTACTGAGTTTTCTTGCTTTCTTTATTGTGATCTTTGTCTTTGGATTACTCTTTCCATTCTTGTTCATATATTTTCTTGGCATAGTAACTTATCACTGTTGGGGGTCTTTCATAGGGTTCAAGGGTAATACTTCGTCTCTCACTGTTTCTGGAGTGGATTCTCTTCTCTTCTGCATGGATAAGTTCTTTAAGACTTCTTGCGTTCTTTCAACTTCGACAGTTATGTCTCTGGCCCTTATTTTCTTTGATTTTTCCTCATGGTCTTATATTAAGCATGTTATCTTACTAGCCATGAAATCCTTCAATTGTTTCTTTTTTTTTTCTATAGCTTCCTCTTCTTCTTTCCTTCGGATCTGATCTCTCTCATTCCAATTCCTTCCTAACAAAAGTGAAAAATGAACGATGTTCTCAACAAACTTAATGACCTCAAATTCTTCCTCTATTGATGTTCCATGAGTAGTCATAGGTACCTGAGTAATTATTCCACATAGGTTTATCATCTTTCCTTTAAACAATCCTATTCCTCCCAATGAAGGAATCATAGCAGTCTTTCTGAAAATTTCCCAAGTACTTTCTGGCATAATGTTCACCTATGTTTCTACATCTAATACACAGTCTATGTCGAAGTCTCCTATTCTTGTTTCTTATACAC
>CBVK0100534025.1:0-26384 GCA_900067695.1 Picea abies | reverse complement strand
TCCCAACTTCTTATACCCAGATCTTGTCGGGGACATGCACAAAGAAAAATAAATGACGAGAAGACCACTCTGATACCACTGATCCGGATTTAGGAGTGGAAAAAAATGATTAACATACTGAATGCAATAAACAAAGAGATATGGAGAATAACACAAATATCCAATGAACAATATCTTCTATTAAATAATGAAATAGTATGAAATTGTAAAACTACAGAACTGAAAACTTGCTCGAATGGTGGTAGCTATCTCTAAGAAGAGATGTGGCTACTATGCTCATCTGTATGAACATAATGGATTACAATGAGGTTCCATAGGCATTTTTGATACTACTCATGAATGAAAAAACCCTAGACATCCAAAAACCTAACCCTAGAAGGTGAAACACCAAATGTGATGTGGACCCTATGGGTAAGTTGGTGTAATTTGGTACCTTAACTTCCTAGGGTTGTAACTTTTGCATATGACCTCCATTTTAAGTGTGTGATAGCCCGTTGGAAAGGTATTTCAGAAGACTACACATTCCACCATCAAACTTTGACTTTGTTTACAATTTTATTGTTGTGATAAAAAAAAACAACGTTTAGGGACCCAAAACGACCCCAAAAGTACAACAAGATGTTTTGACATGAAAACATACAAAATAAGCCAGTTGGATTAGCTGATAGGCCACCCGTATCCACCTGGAGGATGTGTGGGGCTTTAGACAACCCCAAAAATGTAGAACCTACAATCTTAAAGCAGTATAGAAGAACGTGCTAAACAAAAACGAACATGAGGAGCCAGTTGGAATAGGTGGGTGGCCACCAATATCCCCTTGGATCACCTTTAATTACTCCTATATGACTCTACTTAAACCTTCTACGTCAAGAAGAAAAAGTAACAGGGATAAAGGACACCCTTGGCTTAATCCCCTTGAGCTCTTAAAAAAACTAGAGGGCCTGCCATTGATCAACACAACAAAATTTGCTGAAGTCACACATCCTAGTATCCAATCTATTGCTTCTTAACTTAAATCCACCTGTAACAGTACAAGCCTAAGGAATCCCCATTCCACTTTGTCATAAGCCTTACTCAAATCCAATTTTAAGACCATTGCTTTGATATTTTTTACCTTTATGCTATGTAAGGCTTCCTGAACTACACCTATAGCATCAATTATTTGTCTTCCCTCAAGAAACCCAAATTGTTCCTTAGAAATTCCAAATGAAAGCAAGATTTTATTCTAGTAGGTATAATCTTGGAAATGATCTTATATACTAGATTACACAATGAAATAGGTCTATATACTCCAAATGATTATGGTTTGTTACTCTTAGGAATAAGAGCAAGAAAAGTAGCATTTAAGGCTCCATTTACCCCGCCTTTCCTCCTGGTCTCTTCAGCCATCTCCAAAATTTCATTTCCCACTAGATAAAAAAAAGCCAGAAAAAATTCTACAGTCCAGCCATCTGGCCCAGGGATTTTTGAGGACCTAAAACCTTTTAAAGTAGACATCATTTCTACTAAAGTAACAAGATTTGCTACTTTGTTCCCTTCTTCCTCTGAAAAAATTCTAGGGTAATGCCTCAAAATTGCTAGCTAATTGGTGATAGTGAGATTCTCCCGTGCCTTGAATATATTTTGGAAAAAACCTACAACTTTCTCTTCTAGTCGATCATTGCATGTGATCACAGTTCCATCCTCCATGGTGATGTCCCAAATGGTATTGTTAATCTTTCTAGAGCTGGCATAAGCATGGAAAAACTTTCTATTTTTATCTCCTAAAGCCAACCAGTTTAACCTGCTTTTTTGTCTCTATGTCTCCTCCTCTTGTCTCAGGATGACCAATTTTCTTTTTTCCTTCTCAAAAACCAACACTTTATCAACCTCCTTCTCAAATCCCTCAGGAAAGTTAGTGTACAAGGTATCCAATTCCATTTCAATCTTTACGAGCTCTTCCTTAGTTACCAATTTCTTCTTTCTTTCCCATTTAACCACTAAAGAATTAAGTATCTTAATCTTTTTTGCTGAAGCATCCATTGGATTTAGGATCTCATTTCCCAGTAAACCATTCCAATTTGTTCTTACAAGTTATACAAATTCTGTATCCTCAAGCCACACCGAGTTAAATTTAAAAGGATAACTTTCCTTCCTTATATCATTTTCCACATGTAATATCACATGCATGTGATCCAAAATATTTGAATTAGAAACCCAATATCTATATATGATCCTTGACATCAATAATTAATCGCATATCAAAAACCAATTTAATCTTTTTGCAATGTAGTCCAGACCTCCTCTTCCATTTTGCTAGGTTGGGAGAAACTTTAAAGGTTCGACATCCACCAACCCCTCACCTTGTAACAACTGTCTAAAATAAGAATGTAACGAATCAGCTCTAGAATGTACTCCCCACATTTCTCTACTAGAGATGGTGAAATTTAGATCACCCCCCATTATCACATTTTGTTCTTTGAGAATCCCATCTCTTTTAATTGTCTCCCAAAATACTTCTCTGTCAGCATAAGGACCATAATAGTTTATCGGATTCAATCTTTTGTTTAAATCTTTTACTATTCCATCTAGCAAAATCCCTACAGGGGAAAAATAAGCACATAAATAAACTTTTCTTGGGTCCCATGCCAACAAAAGCTCCCATGATAGACTCGTAGAGTCAATTCCACAAAAATACCAGTTTGGTAGTAGCTTCACGAAAATTTCTCGAGCTTTTGATACACATACCATAGTTTCTTGGATAAATAGTACATTCGGTTTAGTTTCCTCAAGGAACCTTTTTAGGGATACAAACTTTGAATTTCCCCCCACTCCCCTAATATTTAGGGTTGCCACAATCATTTCCTAACCTGAGCGAGGGATTTTTGAGCTCTAAGAGCCCTAGGACTAACAATCATAAAAGTACTGGAATAAGCACATATTTCCTTATCTTTCCCTAACCTCCTCGCACTTCTGGTTTTTAGAGGTGAGAAATCCTTATCTAGTTCTCCCCAAACCACTCTCTTCAATAATGAATATTCTCCCACCTCACTAAGAAGAGAAACAACCTTATAGGTATCCCCCTTTCCTTTCTTATCTGTTAAAATTTTTACAGTTTCCCTCCCATAACAAATCAACATAAGGTTATGGGATAGGACGTCTCTGTAAGAAGGAATAAAATTGTTTAATGACTCAACAATCACAGAGTGAATGGACGACTCCTCCTTTGAGAAAAATCTCTCTAAAACAGTAACATCTCCATCAATTTTCGGAGGGAACGGTTCCAAGGTAGTGACACTAGAAGTCATATCCCGACCTTCCACTCCCAAACAGGGAAAAATTGTAAAGTTGTCCTCAAGAGAGATTGCATCTATATTCCTAATTGTCCCGAGATAAGAGATAACATAAGTTTCCTTTCCCTCAAAAAATTCGACAGACAATCCAATCCTTTGAGGTGGCCTATATTCCACTATCCCAGTAGATAGTACATCCTTCTCCATCGATGCTACACTCCCCAACCCTATCAGGTCCCCCCCACCTGGTTTCTCAGTTGAGAAAGTGAGACCTCTGGCTTCAAGGTAAACCCCCCACCCAATGTGCACCCTGATCCTTCCACAACCCCCTCCTTTTTGAATCCAATAGAAACATCTAAGATCTCATACCCAACGACCTCCCCACTTAGATTCTTTGACACAGACACACAATCCGGAGCACCATCAACCCCCAACTTCCCCCTTGAAGGATTTTCCCTTAGTAAATCCCATTTCCCTAGATATTTCTTCCAAATTAAAGTCTTAACAGGAATCAAATAAATATGATCTGAAAAGGTTAGGCTTAAATTACCAGTCCAAGAGTCGCTATTCACGCCAGAGGACAACAAGAATAATTCTCCTTCTTCAACAATAGAATTCAGGACAACCGACTGCAAGTCTAAAGCAGGCTCACCACGCTTTACATCCTAGAATATAAACTTTGACCTCCTATTCCCTCTGCACTGTACCTGTAGATGTCCAGTTTCCATACAGTTTGTGCACCTGAAAGGAACCCCTAAAAAGTACAGCTTCTGCTGGAACATGACCCCACTCCATCCAATGTCTATTTCTTCCGGGAGGCCTCCAAAAATATCGACTTCTACCAACAATATCCCCACCCGCCTGTTAGACCAAGACAAAAGATTAGGACCAGTATAAATAAATTTACCGAGTGCATTACCTATCTCTTTGAAGGATTCTAGGCTCCATAAAACCAACGGAAAACCACGAAGTAGAACCCACAGATGTCTAAACCGAACAATTTCCTTCTCTGGATTGAATGCAGGGTGCCACTTCTTTAGCATTAGGTTTCCTTGATTCACCAACCAAACCATATTTTTGTATCACCTTCATATCCAACAACGAATTAAACAAGAAGTAGTACCACCCTTTCGTTAGGATGAACACCTTCGGAAGGATACCCAAAACTAGTCCCCAGTTTTCAGCTACCCATCCATGAATTTCGTGGGTAGCCATCACACGGTATCCAAATCTCCCTATGAACCCCCTCTCTGAGTAGTCTCCCACCTCCTGCATTCCTATATCCTGTTCGAGGGTAACCAAAGGTTTCTTAAATTTAACCTTCCATGCTTTAATTCCTGCTCTCGAAACAATCTCCCCCTTATCTCCTAAAGCCCCTTTACACCGAGCATCATAGTCTTCATTCTTCTTCTTCCATGACACCGACAAACCTTCTGTAACCCCTCCTCCCACTACATTTCATCTAGAGTTATCCCTCCCTGTAAATGCTGCAACCTTTCCATAACTGTAAGTACCACTCCTAACTGGTAAGAGACCCACTGTTCCTGCCTCTAAAGCAACCGTCTCCACTCCCAACTCTACATCCCGAGCTGGCTTATTTTTTTCCACTATAGTCTTGCATGCACCCTCTCTCTCCAAACACTTCAATGACGTTAGTGGAGGTAGATGGGACGTCAACGCGCACAAATCCCCAGCTCTTTCTTCTTCCCGAGCTAAGAGGTACATTATTAATTTAGACACACTCAACTTCGATGATCCACACAAGTGCTCATCATCTGTCCTATGTAGTGTATGGATATCCATCTCAGAGTCCACTTTACTGACTATCACATCGTCTTGGAGTAAAGATAGTTGGTACAGTCTCAAATCTTCTTTGTACGCTTCATCTGATTTGTGCAGATCCCCCTGGCTCCACCATTGATCCTCCTCCAGGTCATCAGCTGGATTTATAGTTGATGTCTCCATATCCCTCAAATCATCGAGTTCAACCTCATTTAAAACTCTAGACTAAACCCTAACCGCCTTCTCGACTCCCAACCCTCCAAAACTCTGACCCGACTCTTCACCCCAAACATGAAAAGACGAGAGCCCTAACCAAACCAATCATCCCGACAACACTTAGTGCTTCGCTTCCTAGTTCGACCAGTACCAGGGAAACCATGGCTCTTAGGATCTCTTTGTTGTTTATCCACAATGTGCATGTCATGTTGCCCGAGGATTGTATATTCAAAGCATAAATAATATAAGTTTTTCATATGAGCATACCATTGTACATGAAAATAATAATTTAAATAATGCATTTCTTGTGAATAACATTTTATGTTTTCCATATGAACATACCAGTGTAGATGTGTCTTGTTTATTAAGGCATTTTAAGTTAGCCATTTGATTTCATGGACATTGCATTTGTCTGAATCTTTTTATTTTTAAAGGTTTTTTTTTTTTTATGTTAGTTATGAAGTGAATAAAAGTTTAAACTATAAAAAATTGAATTTATTTATTTTATAATTAATTATAATTATATATTTTAAAATTTTTTCTTCACATATTTATAAAATAAAATTCAATTTATATTATTTAAATATATTAACAAATATTTAATTATTTTTCAAAGTTTAGTTAATAAAATCACCATTCTATAGAATAAATTTATTTTGTCTTTATTGTACAATCATCATTAGAAGCACTACTCCATTGTTTGGACCCTATGTCACTAAAATAGGAATGCTCTCGAGTAGCTTTATCACCTTTCCTCTTTCTCATTGTGGGTGAGCGTTTGAGTAGGGAATTGATGGAGGTTAAGAGATTTGGTAAAGGTATAAAAGTGGGGAAAATTTGTATATTTTTTGTTTGTTAATGATTTATTTGTTGTTTTGTGATGGTTATAAAAATGATGTAATTAAGGAAGGAGATACTTGAACTATACTACTCTACTAAAGGAATGAAAACAAATATTGAAAATTTAACAATGCCTTATATTCATAAGGAGAATATTAGATATAGATAAGTTGATACTGATGCCTTAGCTACCTTTACCTTTGATGAGTCAACTTTGACTAGATCAACAAGCTTTGGAAGTTGTTTTCTTACCAACAACTTGAATTTAAAATATATTTGAAGTACTTACGTTTTTATATCAAGCCAAATGATTATGACATAAAATATTAAGACTAGTTGATATTAAAATTTGAGAGAAGGATTAAGGTTCAATATAATAGATGGTTATTTTGGGTGGAAGGTTGGTCTTGGTAAAATCTATTATAGAAGTTATCCTCGGATATTATATGTCTTTTTTTTACATTTTAAAATTTGTATTTTAGAAGATTAGAAAATTGAATTTTCAGTTTTTGTGGTCGGGGATAGAGAAAAAAGAAACATTATTATGGGTTAATGGAAGAACATTGCCTTCCAAAAGATATGAGAGGATGGGAGTTAAAAGATAATATATATTTTTACAAAGGATTTGGCAACAAATTTTGTGTGGAGTCTTATCTTAGACAAGGTTTTATGGAATAAAGTGGTTTATCAAATGTACATTTAGATTGATAAATTGAGGATTGAATAAGAAGACCTAAATTGAAACATCTCCTTCTTATATTTTCTAGGATGCTTTTTGGCACATGAGCTAAGGAGAGCCAATAAATAGGAATTCTCTCGAGTACTGTTTTTAGCAAAACTAACCTTTCACAACAATGACATAGGGTCCAAACAACAAGAACAAGAATATAGAGATTCAGAAGGTAAAGACATGATTTGAATACAAATATAGTGTAGACAATTAGCTTGGACTCTATGAGTACAACATAAACATAGATAATCATACTAACACCTTCACTTTGTAGTTGAGACCATAATAAAAGTGTGTACTAGTCGATGAGTGTATCACCATTTGATGTATTCCTACATGTGCATACACATATACACATGCTGAGATAAGGATAAAAAATGTGTCTTACACTATCCCTAATTATTGAGATGAGAATGCAAAAAAGAGAGAAACACAAGGGAAGGTTAATTTTAGGTTCCCTAAGCCTCAAGTTTCAAGTTTCCTTCTCGTGAAGTGTATTTGTTTTTCCTTGGTGAAAGGGAATGAGAGGGAGGTCCCCTATTGTGTCTGTCTAGGAATCTATTTTTACCATCACGAATCTTTTCTCTACTATACTATACATATAATGAAAAGCTACTTACTAGTGCTTTTCTCTATAGAAATAATTGTTTGTCAATAAGAGTGAGTAAGGCCTTGATAAACCATTCATTTTAGATTTCACAAATTCTTTTCTCTATTTATCTCTACATATTGAAGAGAAAAAATAATTAAGATCTTCCATGTTGCTTCCATTTATAAGCTTAAGTCATTCCTTTTTCAAAATCTCATTGCTATATAAGATCTCCAAGTTTACTTTAGAGTAATGAGAACTTCAAATCAAAAGTGTAATGATTTCTTTATCTAAAGAACATTCTTGACGAATGTATTGATCTCTTATATTGAAACTTTTAAGTTATTTTTAACCATGGAAAATTGATTTCCCTCATAATCTATTTCAACTTTCTATTGAGTTGTTTTAACATTGGTATATTGTGCTCTTTTGAGGCATCGATTTTAGGTACAAATATTCTATGTTAAGGGTGACATTGATGATATCACTCAATTTTAGTATAGATATTATTGAAGAAAGCTTCGTTGCCATCATTAAGTGATTTAGTGAATTCAATAAAAATGAAAAATTAATATCAATTTTAAATTCTATTATATAAAATAATATATATTAAAAATTTCATCTCTATACAAAACTATTCATACCATTCAATGATGTAGTAATATTGTACATATTCTTCTAAAAAGTTGATAAATCATAAAGTCTCACTTAGGCTACATACCATTCAATGATGTAGTAATATTGTACATATTCTTCTAAAAAGTTGAATGATGTAGTAATATTGTACATATTCTTCTAAAAAGTTGATAAATCATAGAGTCTCACTTAGGCTACGAACATGGAGGAAGAAGATCGTCTCCATATACCACATTATCCATATTTATCATGATCATATACGTTAACCCATTTTTCATGCACATGGAGTATTTCTTGTCATTTATATCATATAGCCTTAAAGAAGCTATAGCTATACCAAAGTTTATTAAAAGTTCTTCATTATTAACGTTAACGCACTCATCATACACTTTTCATTATCATATGCATTCACTAACTATAAATATAAATGATTAATTCTCTTAATAAAACAATTAAAGAGCCCATGAAAATTAATCATATTATCTCGATCAACAAATATTATGAAAATTAATTACATCATCTCATTCAACCAATCTTATTTCTATAAATAATATATTATATTATTATACATCTATGACTTATTGGAAAAGGAGATCCTTATAAATAATATATTATATTATTATGCGTCTATGATTTATTGGCAAAGGAGATCCTTAGGGCAGTGGAGAGTAAGGATTTGTGGTAGAATTTCGGGGCTCTTAATGTAACTTTTATCACTTTGATTCTTAAGAAGTCACATCTAGTTTATTTTGTTGATTCCATTTTACTTTGTAACTTTATTTACAAAGTGATAGTTAAAATAATTGCTAATAGAATTAAAGGGGTCTTATCTACTTTTATCTTAGAAGGGTGTTTTGTGTTTCTTTTTAGTAGGCTGATTTTGGATGCAATTAGCTCAAACATAGGAGGGTTTGCATATCATTAAGTTAAAAAAGATTTCAACAACATTTGTGATGATTGATTTGGCCAAAGATTAGGATAAAGTCAACTGGACCTTTCTTAGACTATTCCTACTTGAAATTGGCTCGATACTTGAGGTAGTAAATTGGATCTTTGGGTGTGTTTCATTGGTTTCTTTTGCAGTTCTCATCAATGGCTTTCCCTCTAGGTTTTGTAAAGCTTCAATGGGTTCGAGACAAGGTTGTTTTTTGTCCCCTTTTCTATTTCTATTGATCGTTGAATGTCTAAGTAGGCTACTTAACTCTGCGAGACATGAAGGATCAATCAAAGGTATTTTGGTAGTAGAGGTAAAAAATATAACATATTTTCTTTTTGTACATGGTGTTCTTTTATTTGAGGATGTCTTAGTAAGGGAATGGAGGAAATACAAATGCATTTTAAAGACCTTTTGTTTGGCGACTGGGATGGAAATAAGTAGTAAAAAATCTCTAATTCTCTATAATGAATTGTCTTCTAAAGTGGAAGCATTGATTCATCATCTTTTCTCTTTTGGTGTTGAGCCTTTAGATAGTGGACTAAAATATCTAGGTTATTATTTGAAACCTAATGATGATAGAGTGGTTAACTAGTTGTGGATCTTCAGGAAAATTGAAGCCATGATTATCTGTTGGTGTTATAGACGACTAACTATTGGTGGAAGTTTAGTCTTGTTAACAACAATACTCAAGAACATTCCTATTTATTGGCTCTCCTTAGCTCATGTTCCAAAAACATCCCAGAAAAGATAAGAAGGAGATGTTTCAATTTTTTATGGTCGAGAAAAAAGTAGAAGGAGCGTATCCATATCATTAGGCGGAAACCTTGGCGAAACCCAAAAAATAAGGTGGGTGGGGTTTAAAGAACATTCACCTATTTGGTTATGCTCTGGCAACAAAAATTTTGTGGCAAATATTGTTCAACATAGGATTATGGGGAAAGATTATGAAGAAAAAATATCTTAAATATTATTTAGTGGAATAATAGATTAGTACTGAATCTATATTGTGCAAAGGTGCTTCAAATATTTGGAAAGGTTTGGTGCAAGCCTTTCCACAGGTGGCGTGGAAGGTAGGTAGAGGGGATCGAGTCAGGTTGGGTGAAGATCCATGGGTTGACACAGGTGGTAGTTTCCTTCTTTCTCAGGATCTGAAATCATGGTTAAGGGAACAAAGTCTCACAATGTTGGTTGACACAGAGGTATAGGGTGCTCGAGAAAGATGGTTATAGAATTGGTTCTCGACAGAGGACTTAGGTTTGCATGGAGACTAGGAAGAAGAATGGAGATCTTACACTTGAATTCTCTCACATAATGGAATGTTTCTTCATGATGCAGAGGATGAAATAATATGGATGTGGAATAAATCCTCTGGTACTCTCACAACAAATTTGGGTTATGAAGATCTTTCTCTAACTCTTTTGATAGGTGAATGCAAATGGTAGTGGTCATTGGTTTGGAAATGGAAGTTCCCTCTGAAGATACATATCTTTATGTGGTCGGCAATGGATAATACAATTTAAACCTGGGATAATGGTTAAAATCAAGGGTGGAAAGGCCTGAATATGTGCACCCTGTGCAAGGTCGAAGGGGAGTTGGTGGGCCACCTTTTTGTCTCTTGCTCATTTAAAGTGCAGGTTTGGCAAGAGGTATTCTAGTTGTTGAAATGTCCAGGAACATGGAGTCAATCCTCATTGGAGCAATGCCTTTGGACCTGGGTGACGAATTAAATGGTCACTTCCTTCAAGGACCTTCCTTGTTATGTCAAATGGGGAATTTGGTTACATAGAAATCAAACTTTAATCTAAGGAAAAAATGGATGCCCCTTCTTTGTAGCTCACACAAGGTTCGAACTGCGTTTAAAGAAAAGAAGGAGGTCATTAGAAAGATAGACATGCCTCTTCGAGCATCTTTGTTCAACCAGTCAATAGCATGGATTTATTTCGACGGTGCCTGTGAGGGGGTTTGAGGTTGTTGTGGAGCTGACCTATTGTGTTACATCTTACCTCTAATCATTTTTTTCATTTAAAACTAGGAATTGGAATTGGCACAAATAATCAGGTAGAGCTTATAACCCTTTGGGTATTATTAAACTTTGCATGGGACAATTGAATAAGACTTTTATAAGTGGTGAGTGATTCCAAGTTAGTAGTAGATTGGTTTAAAGGGAGAGCTCACATGGACATTATAGCTCTCTTTTGAATATATCTCCATAGAACATCTCTATCATGGTGATGCTCTTTTCAAGGAGGCGATTGCTCTATGGTATTTTGGTTCACAAAGAAATCCTAAATGAGGAGGTTCTTTTATCCTTTGATTGTTGGTTGACAAGTTTGGGAGGACTCGGGAGGTTTTTTTGGTGGTTTTGTTTCTGGGATAATATTGGTGCCTTTCTAAAATTTACTTTAAATGTAAATGTATTGTTAAAGTCATAAAATTCTATATCGTAACAATATTCTTCTTAAGCTGTCAAGGCTATTCTATGTGTATTTTGATTTCTACTCAAGCATACAGTTTTACTCTCGAGATTATATATATTTATAATTTTTGGTCAGACTAAAATTCCTCCAGATACCTGTTTACACACTTACTACACTCTTTACGTAAATCAAGAACCTGGCGAATATGCTGGGGAAACAGGTCCTCTGCACGAGAATACGCAGACAAACAGATGACATCCATGGCTTGCTGTAGTCACCGCGCACTCAGATACGAACATTCCTCATCTGAGAAAATCAAGCGCTGCATATCGGTTACCAAGCGGTTCTCAAAAGAGGTAAGAAGATTGGGATGAGTAGAAGTTGTAGCAAGATTACATTAAAAGTCTGATTCAAATATTTAAAAAAAAAATCCAAAAGGAGATCTACCTTCCAAAATATACTTGTACCCATTTACTTGAGAAAGAAAAACATCCCGGTACATCTTTGAATGCAAAATAAATGCAAAAAGTATTTAAACATTTATTAATTATAATGGGTAGATTTGTATTAAATAAAAATTGCAGCAGAGCTTGTAGCAAGATTACATGACTGATTAAAATTTTTATAAACAAAAGTTGAAAAGAAAGCTATCTTCCAAAATATAATTGTACCTATCTGTTTCATTAAACAAATCATCCCAATACATTTTAGTTGTGTAGATTCTACAAAATGAACTTAAAAATTTGATAATTTCGTAAAACATATAAACTTAGCAAAAGTTGTGATGATTGGTTGCTTCTTCTAGTGGTGTTCTTGTTGGATCCAAATCCTACCCATTGGACAATTGCCACATCCTCAGGGAGCTAGTGCATTGTTTCTTCTTACTTCCATCCCCTATAGTGCTGCTCTTGTTGGATCCAAATCCTACCTAGTGGACAATTGCCACATCCTCACGGAGCTAGTGCATTGTTTCTTCTTACTTCCATCCCCTATAATTCCAATTGACTGATTTCACTTGGTTGGATGCTCCAAATTACTTACCCTTAGTCAAATTAATGATCGTGTTGCTAAGGTTGCTGCATTCAACCTATAGAACAACAATATGATGTTTCTATTGGACCAAGGTGCCCATAATTGTTGCAAATTGAGTGGCGAATTGATGGTCTTATTCATGATTTTTTGTTCTGGCAATGGGGATTGGGCTTCTATTGCCTTGAATAGTTTCCTTGTGGCTTCTCAATTCATTTCGAATCTCTTGCAACTCCCCTTAATCTGTTTGAGGACTATAACAATTCAAGACCCAATGCAACTTTAATATCTCAATGCTATTTATAGTTCCTTTCTCTCTCGTGCTTTGTCTCCAATATCAGATCCCATGATGCCCATAATAGATTCAATCTTGACTTAAGGAATTCCAAACATACACCACACAAAGAAACTCTATTCAAAACATATAGAAGGGTTGAAAATAGAGACAAAAAAAAATATGGAGGTGGATTTTTTGAGCTTGAAAACAAAGAACACCAACTAACAAATAACCACCTTGAATTAGAAAGAAACAAATGAAACTCCTTCCACACCTAGAGGACCCCTAATAGATATTGACCATAATTAAAATCACAAGAGAACTCACTCACATGAACATAATATTGCAAAGATTAATGGATATTATATAAATAAGGAGTAGGGTTCTCCAAGGAAGAGACTCAAACAACATAAAATTCCATTGGACTAAAACTTGAGACAATCCCATAAAGTACGATCTCTTAAAAAAAACTAAAAATGGAGGTGGTGGCTTACCCGAAAGCCAAAAGAGGACAACAACTTTACTTGCAACCTAAAACATAGGGCCACGGTTCACTAGACCAAAGATTGAATTTGTATACTAAAACCACTATATAGGAAAATGAAACCACAAAGCCATGATCCCACAACGCTAAGGATAATTACCTTCCATGATATCAAATTCATGTGAATTTGGATGTTGAGGCATGCGAGAAGATAGGAAGAGTCTCTTCTCATAACATGCTCTGCCATATGATGAGCTTGCCTTACAATATGGCATGTACCTCTTAAATGTCTTCATATGTTCCTTGTCCTTCATTAATATGTCACTGGATGCCTTTCCATTGATTATAATGTCCCCCCATTTAAAATAAATTGCTTAGTTAGCATAACCATCCGTTAAGGGGTTGTTCTCCCTTAGAACATAATAAAATTGGTAGAAGAGAACCTACTTGATTCTTGTTTTGTTCAATTTATTATTGATGACAAAAGAGAATCAAGTGGGATAATGTTCAAGACCATGTTTCTTATAACATTCTTAGATCAAAAGAGAATCAAGTTGGATAATGTTCAAGACCATGTTTCTTATAACATTCTTAGATTCCCCCACCGTGAACATTTTCTGGATGCTAGAGTTGATAGCGAGCTTTAGGCATTGAAATAATACGTAGGCGCCAACTTGTTTATTGGTTAATATATCGAACTCCCAAGTGAATCATGATTCTATTATTCCTATAGGGTTTATAATAACCCCTCCCACACCTTCCAACCTATGATTCCTTTCAGATGCGCCATCAAAGAATAAGATAAAGGATTGATGATCAGTTCTCCACCTCTGGAAATCTTGAATACTTATTTAAAGATGCCAATATGATTTGATATTGTTCTTTTCATTTCTAGACCCTATGGATGAAGGATTTATATGAAATTGGAAATACCATTCCTTTTCATCCTTGATAAGACTCTACTTGACGAAGAAATGATTTCATTTGGAGATTAGATTCTCTACCTTAACCAATATGTTATTTGGCTTGGTTAGCTATTGATTAAACATAGATTTGTTCTGAGCTAGACAAAATTTCCAACATATATATCTAGGCAACATCAGCCAGGTTCTTTTATATGCTATTTTGTCCTTTAAAGGGCCAATATATAGTTTGTTGCAATGATCAAACATTCTCTTCCAGGAATCTAGTCTTCTAAATCTATTGTTTATCCCATTAACTATTGAGTCTCATACTCGATATGTATATTCACATTCAAAAAAGAGGTGTTGGATCGATTCAACATCAGAGAGACAAAACATGCATCTGGAAGGGCCTTGTATCCCTTGCTTGTGTATATTATTAGATGTCAGGAACTTCCTATGTACAAGATCCCAACAAAAGATGTTTATTTGGGCAGGCCATCTAGATACGAAACCTTGTTCCAACTTGATGACCTTGGTGGTACATAATTATTTTTCAGCTACTACTGATACCCTAGTTTAGCACTATATTCTAGGAATCCCTATCCTCTTATATTGGGTTCACTATGGCTCCCAACACATCCTAAGAGATGAATAGTGAGGGATGAGGCTCGGCAATGTAGGTGGGTTGGAGGGGATCCAAGATTCCAACCCGACCAAGTATAGGTAGTTATGTACAAGGAAGATATATCTAAAATCATTTTCTTGCCTTGACTGTCTAACTAATCCTTAAGAAGACATAGCTCTTGGATACTTTCCAGTGATTGCTTCCCCATAATTCTATTATTCCAAAAATCAATTGATCAACCACTTCCATGAACCATGTTAATTGATTCTAAATAATAGGGATTGCTTCTTTAATTAAATTACATATAGTTCCACCTCTTTTTATATCCCAAATGTTATCAAGACATATTTTCCTCTCCCCCAGAAAATATTTATCATGTAGGATATTTTTCCACCACTCATACTTACTAGAAATCATCCTCCATAATCGTTTATTTCTCGTTTATTTCTCAAAGATAAATTCATTAAAGTAGGACCCTTTATACCAAAGCCACTATGCTCCTTTGTTGCCATAACTATTAACTAATTCACCAAATGAAATCTTTTAGATTTCTTCTTACCTCCCTACCATACAATTATCCTTAATTCCTGAGCAGTTTGATGCATTCTACCTATCAAAGTGAGTAGTGTTGAGCATTGAAATATATAAAAAAACCAAAATAATATATTGATAAAGATAAATCTACCAACTAGATTAAACCATTGTTGATCCCACTGATGAAAATTGAATTTTATCTTTTTTATAACCCTTTTCCACATTTGTGAGAATGAAAAATAAAATAAAATTAGACAATCCTTGATATCTAAAGAAGGACCACACTTCTTGATATGGGAACAACAAAATTTTGGAAATTACTTGTAATACACCATTGCTTACATTCTATACATATATTTGAATTTTATTATGGTTTATCCTCCCCTCGGAGACATTGGTGAAAAGATCCAAAATATTTTTAAACCTTATTTTCATAATGGAAAAGGCCCCCCCTGTAAATAATGCGTCATCAACAAATTGTGAGTGGTTGATACTCTTCATGCATCTCACCACTTTTATTCCTGGTAAGTTGCCACTACGGATTCCATATTTCTACTTAGGGACTCATCCATGATAATGTAGAGCAAAGGAGATAATGTGCACCCGGTGTAGTCCTCGACTTGGTTTAAAAAAGGTAGTGGATCTCCCATTTATCGGGGGGAGATCCAAGGGTTACTTATGCAGACACACCTAATAAATAACGAGACATAAGCCAAATTTGTGGAGAACGTCAAAGATGAAGGAATAACGAGACATAAGCCAAATTTGTGGAGAACGTCAAAGATGAAGGACTGGGTAACCCTATCAAAATAATTTTCCATATCCCATATCAATTTTAATGATCATACTTTGTATCCATTTGCATGACTATAATGAATTGCTTTTTAAACCATTATAATATTATCCACAATCCGCTTTCTCTGCATGGCACCTCCTTGATTTTTTGATATGATTTTGGGAAGAAGATTTTCTCTGCATGGCACCTCCTTGATTTTTTGATATGATTTTGGGAAGAAGATTTTTCAACCTATTAGTAATTATTTTGGTCAATACTTTATTGTATAATGAAATTGGGAAAAATATGGAGAAATATTAGGGGTTATCTTTCTTGAGATCTTGAATTAGTGCCTCCCCTATTCTACTTTCTACTTGACTTGTAGATATATTTCAGTATTCCAATGAAATTGAATTTAATATTGTTCTAATCTTCCTTGTAAAAATGGAATCTATGGATTAGGGGCTTTGTCAAGGGCCAAATCCCATTTTTTTTTCAAAATATCTTTTTTAGAAATTTCTTGCATAATATTCTCATTCTCACTTTGATTTAATTAGAGACGAGATGTTTTCTAGTATGTGCATTGCTTCTGCATTGTTTTCTCGGGATTGACTCCATCTTTTATACGAGTCCTTCAAATGAGAATGAGTGGATTCATTTATTTCTTCAAATGTTCTGAAAACCATCTTCTTTTGTGATTTCTTTGACTTCTTCCACAATATATCTTTCACTTTACTTTGAAAAAATGTGGTGTTTATATCCCTAGATTTTAACCATACTACATGATTTTAGTGACCACTTTTCCTCTTCTAATTTGAGTAATTTATGGTATTTTTGAAAGACCATGTTTTCCTCTTTGATTAAGTCTTTGGTGATTTATTTTTCTTCAATTTAGTCTTTAATAAATCCCAAATTTACTATGCAGTCCTCTATTTCATGCTTAGGAGGAGAGTAGAGGTGTTTTACCCTTTCCTTAAAGGTGAATTTGGTAGATTTTAATTTTTTTTCCCAAATAAAATTAGGGAGCTAACCACCCATGTGTTCCATATTTTTGTAATTGTTTCAACAACAGATTTGTCCTAGAGCCACAAAGAGTTGAAATGATAAGGAATGAGATCATAATTAGGTTTTTTTTTAATCAATAAAGAAATGGGCCCATGGTCAGAGGCAACCATAAATAATTTTTAATGAACTTGATAGAGTTTTGTCTAAGAATGAACTTTGGACTATAAATTAGTCTAACCATGCTACATTATTTCTCATACCTACTTTTTAATGGCCACAAGTATACCTCCCCCTTGTTTGGTTTTATATCAGTTAAATCCAAAAAGAATATCAGATCTTCTATTTTCTCTCAAAGGGGATCCCTAACAATGATCCACCCCCCCCTTTTCTCTCTCTTTTTTTAAGGGTGATGTTGAAGTCTTCGTAAAAAATACTTCTCCTCCAATATTCTAAAATCCTTAATGATGAGAGAAAGTTCCAACATTCCTCTTTTTAATTATAGAGGAGGGAATGCAAATTTTTTTAATATTAATTTTGTCTCTTGATAGGTGATGTGAGAAATATGTTGATGGGATACATGCTAAACTACATACTTAGTTATATACTCATTTTTTTCTTTTTTCCTACTATTTAGGAGGACTGCTATTTATAGCATGTCTATTTTTATCCGGTGGATTCCTATATGTAATACCATGGGAAAATACCATGGTTTTCCAAAACCATGGGTTCATAAACCACCATTAGGAAAAATCCTTTTTTTAGCTACCATTAGGCAAATTTCTATTTTTTAGCCATCATTTGGAAAATTCCTATTTTTAGGAGATAATTCCTATTTCCTTAATTTTAGGAGATATTTCCTATTTCATGGCTATAGAGTGCACTTTAGAAGGAATATTAGCCTCCTAGGGAAGTGCACATTACCCATATAATACTTGGAGTTAACTCACTTCACTTATTTGGTGACTTTCTATTATGGAATGCATGTTGACTTCATGTAAAGTTCTCACTAAGTTCACACCTATATTTTTAACATTTTCTTATTATTATCAAATTTTGACTTTAGTTAATTGTTGCTATTGGGAGAAGTTACTTTTTTACATCTGGCTTGGTCAGATCTTTCCAGCATCTCTCTCACCTTCATGCATTCGTTGAAAGTGGGACACATTTCTATACACGTTGATTGAAAGAGATACTTTATTTATATATATGACAACATGTATTTTTTTATATATATGAAAACATATATTTGTGAATAAGGTATGTATATCTATGTTTCTGTCTGTAATACACAGGGCTTCTTGGTTGTGGTAAGAGCTCTCCACTAAGGTGGACAAATTCTCTAATACCTGATATCAACAAATTATCTAAGATCTTTGTCCAAATGCTTGCACTGAAAATATGTCGTTGTTCCTTTGAAGACAATTTATTTGGTTAATTTCAAAGTGTTGCTTTAGAAAGCTTGATTAACTTAAATTGTGATGATAAATTCAAGCACAGAGACTATGATCGTGACAGAGAGAAGGCACGGGCATGGGCACAAGCACAGAGACTATGATCGTGACAGAGAGAAGGCACGGGCATGGGCACAGATCTGACTCTCGTTCAAGGGGCAAATCAAGGCATCACACCAAATTGCGTTCACGCTCACGCTCTAGAAGGTGATTTCATCTTGTCAATTGAATAATCTTTCCCATTGGTTTGTCCAGGACTTGGGTTTGTTCTGTCATACATTGCTCGATTCTAAAAGTAAAGTTTGTTAGACTTTAAAGTTGCTATTAAAGTAAAGTTAAGTTACTATTAAAAACAATTTGGATCAGAATCCAATGGCTATTAACAATGAAAAAAAATGTAAAGCGTTTATGTGTATTTCTGTATTTCATACCCTCAGGTTGATCCCCGGTCATAATTGTACATATGTTTTATAGGTTGGTGAGCTAAGATATTATAGGTCATAGTGCATATGTGATTATTAGGCCAGAGAGCTTAGATGTTGAAAGGCTAGTGAGCCTATTATTGTAAAATGTAATTACACTCAAATAGTACATCACTGATGAAGACCGACCCAACAAAAGAGTATGGGGGGATAAAATCCACTAGAAAGGGAAAGGCGACCCAACAAAAGAGTATGGGGGGATAAAATCCACTAGAAAGGGAAAGGGGGGCTAAGGGTCCAAGGTTAAGGGGATAAGCTAAGGGGGCTTAAGCCCAAGGGAATATTATATTCCTTAAAAGTTTAAAGTATGGGACTAAGGGTCCAAGGTTAAGGGGATAAGCTAAGGGGGCTTAAGCCCAAGGGAATATTATATTCCTTAAAAGTTTAAAATATGGGATAATATATTATCCTAAGTTTCCAAAGAGAGGTAACGAATTACACAAAGGGGGACAAGTCTAGTCCCCTATGTGTTAAGTGTCACATATGGCACATGCATATATAATTTGGGGATATAGTGTATTTCCCCATCTTTGATATCATTTCTTCATCATTATTCCATGATTTCCCATCCTCCGTACCTGAAAGTTGTATTATGCAGTTGTACCTGGATTGGGCAAGCCTGGGAGTGTTTTCTGGGTGGAACTGGACTGAAGAAGAGGATTTCCATGCTCATGTGCAATTAAAGAAGTATGTTGTCATGCACGTGGGTTGTTGAAGAAGTGGGTTTTCAGGCCTGTGAGCATTCTCTCCAAGTGAGAGAATTGTTGGGATTTGATTCCCAAGGTGCCAAGTTGCAACTAAAGGGCTATGAGACTCCCTGTCTGACCTATTGTTGAAGCCCCGAAAGGGAAGTGGGGCAGCCAAATGACTGTTGAGGAGAGAAGGGGCACACTTTTTGGGGTGGGACAGGCATGTGGGGGATGAGGGATTGTAGGTTGTTTACTAGATTTGGTACATGAGTTTGAGATTTGTTGTTGTCTGGTAGACCTTAGCCTGGCTTAGGATTTCCTTTTCCCTGGTGGAGTTTTAGACCCAGCTCGGGGGTGATCCACTGTTGAGAGTTATGAGCAGTGTGATCTATGGCTAGGAGGAACATGGATGGTTTGCATGCAGTTGGTGTTATTATTCATAAGATAAGTGTCTTTCTTGTGCTCATTTTAATTACTATGTGTGTAATTATGAGTTATTGTTATGGAATCTTTGTTATAATTGTGTTTATGAATTATTATTGTATGTTTCTATTATTATGCATAACTCTATTCATATGAAGAGCATATCAATAAATCAAATTTGTATCATAATTCAGAATTTTGTTGTGGCATTTCCCAACATGGATATGGGGATGCTACATAGAATGACAATGGAGGGGCCCCAATAGATAAACATAGTGCCCCATATCTAATGAAACTGATGGTTCATCCATCTCAGTCTCGGTTTGATTTTTATCATGAGTTGCAACTCGCCTCCTCAATCTGTTAAGGGACATGTTGGAAATTTGGTCTGGGGGCATAAAATTCAAATCGAGCGGCATAATGAAGTTCCATAATCTCCCACCAAGGCCCATGTGACTAAAATACCCACAGTCACCTGACACAATGTTCTTGAAAATCAACCTCTTGTTCAAAATTTTCACTATGCCTCATTGAAAAACACACTAGTCCAAAGATCTTCCAACAAAAAAAATTTCCGAGAAACAAAATGATAGCGGAGGGGCCCCACTAGCTGAAACTCGGTGCCCTGGATCCAATGCAATTGATGGTTCATCCATATGAGTTCCAATTTGATTTTTATCGTGATTTTCAACACACCTCCTCAAGTCATTTAGGGACATGTTGGCAATAGAACTAAACCTAAACCATGATCATGTCATAGACCTAGAACTAGACCTAAACCATGACCTAGACCTAGAGATAGATGAAGACCTATACCTACACCATGACCATGACATATACCATGACATAGACCATGACCTAGACCATGACCTTGACCATGAAAAGATAAGGCATGATGAGGAAATGAATGTTGGGGTACATGCTCAACTACATACTTAGTGACATACTCATTTTTTTCCATTTTTCCTACTATTTAGGAGGCTTTCTATTTATAACATGTCTATTTATAGAAAGTCTATTTTTAGTCGATGGATTCCTATATGTAATACCATGGGAAAATACCATGGGTTTCCAAAACCATGGGATAATAAACAACCATTAGGAAAATTCCTAATTTTTAGCTACCATTAGGCCAATTCCTATTTTTTAGCCACCAATAGGAAAAATCCTATTTTTTAGGAGATAATTCCTATTTCCTTAATTTTAGGAGATATTTTCTATTTCATGGCTATAGATAACTCTTTAGTAAGAATATTATCCTCCTAGGGAAGTGTTCATTACCCATCTAATTCTTGGAGTTAACTCCACTTATTTAGTGACTTTCCATAATTAGAAAATTCTCCCTCAATTAGGACTTTAGTTCAATTCTTGGACTCTAGTCGTATTCTAGAATATTTTTTCTATTATGGAATGCATGTTGAATTCGTGCATAGTTCTCACTAAGTTAACACCTATTTTTTTACCTTTTCTTATTATTAGAAACTTTTGACTTTAGTTAATTGTTGCTATTGGGAGAAGTTACGTTTTTACTTGAGCATGCACATGGAAATCCCAACCTAGTGCGCATTACTCCTCATGTGGAGAGTCATATATATTGTACTCATTATCAAGGATTAATACATTGTGATTAGAGTTGGTTTCTTAGTCTCTTATGTGTGAAGATCCATTCTATTTTTATCTCTCCTCTCTCTCTTTTTCAATTATCTAGTGTAGTATTTCCTTCTCACAATTAGGTCTTGGATTGTGGTTTAATCCTACACATGTTAACAACCAATGTTGAGTGTGGTAACACAAGTTCAAATGCAAAAGGAGACTATTATAAACTATACATAGACCCACATAAGCACCTTTTAGTATGTATTGGATCATCATACAAAGTTTCATCCATCTTGGTACTTTCTAGGTTTAAAATATTCGAGGAATCAACCTGCTAGGCCATTTTAGTGGTAGGTCCCAGTTTGGAAAATTGGGGTCTGAAACCTTTTGTAGTGATTTTGAGGCATTAAATGGATTTTTTTGGGTTACAATATCAATAAACTATTCTCACACCCTCGATGTTGATCTACACACTGACACCTTCCTAATGGTGCAAAAATTACCTCAATTGGAGCTCATATGCGAAAGTTATGCCTCCCGCAAGTTAACTTACCTTGTCGATCACCACGGTATGAATGGATTCCATGTCAACCCACATTACTCAAATGTGTGGGGATGGAAACATGTGTATTCTAAAGAATATTCCATAAGGTCCAAACCTTATCAATAATTGGGGGTTGAGGAAGTGAAAACCTTAACCCTATATGATTATCGGGCTATGTTAAATACTGGGCGACAAGGAGGAGAAGGAGTTCCATTATTTTGTATTGTACTTGCTACAAAGTTGAGAAGAGAATATAGGAGTGGTATTTTGAAGGCATAATAGAGGGGGTAGGAAATTCTGTAGCTACTGTTTAGGTCACACTGTGAAAGGAAACTCCATAGTGAGTGCACCTTTTTTTGTACTTTTTATTCATAATTGAAGAAAAAAGACTAGGGAATAGGCCTCATTCCATTGATGCAAACAAGAAATCCAATTGATATAATATGAATGACGAATCACATGGAATAATTAGAATTTCCATCTCTCCTAATCTAATGTTTTCCCTTCAAGGACTTGATGCCATCAATGAAGGTTGGGAAAATATTCAATTTGTGCTTGGTAAACATAATATTATTCAAGCCCACCAATTATAAAATCAATTAATGAATTTAAGTCTCGATGATTTTCATTACATTGAATATCATTTATCTAAGCTCAAAACACTTAGGATTTTATGTATAGACTACAAACTAGATCTAAAGGAATATCGATTCATGTATGTTATTATTTCCAAGCTTGGTAGTGCATGCTCTATTTTTGTATCCACCTTTTATGCCACTAGAGAATCTCTGTGGAGTGCTTATAAAAAAACTCTCTCTTGAGTCCTTTTTTGATGCTCTAATTTGAGAGCAAGATAAACTTGTGTAACTTAGATTGATCGAAACTGCATGTACATCCAACAAAGCCTTAATGGCCCAGTAGAAAGATAAATCCAAGAATCCAAAGAAGCAACATCATTTCCACAACAACAAGCAAAATAAGGGTCCCAAACCCTCTCTGCGAGCTTATGCTCCTAATGGTGAAAAAGGAGAAAAATACAAAAGTAAGAAGATTGACAATCATTGCAAATTTCATGGGAAAGATGGTCATGTGGAGTATAAATGTTTTAAAAATATGGAATCCTTATAATTAAAAATGAATAAGCACAACATCAATATTGATTCTTCTCATGGAAATGCACTTTTTTCTTCTAGTTTCTCCTTCAATGAAACCTCTACTTCTTCTTCTGATGATTGGATTATTGATTCTAGAGAATCTTATCATATAACTAAGTATAAAGCGATATTTTCTACTCTTAATGAATGTAAAACCAAGAAAATATTTGTTGGTGATGATAGATCTCTTAGTGTTGTAGGGTTTGGAACAATTCAAGTATATAATGGTAATTTCAATGATGTATTATGTGTTCCAAGTATTTCCTTCAACTTTTTATCAGTGTATCATATCACTCATTTAGGTGAAGGTAAAACCATATATTTTTCACCTCACAAAGTTGTAATTAAGGATTTAAAAAATATTAAGCATGTCCTTGCAATTGGAATTGTTGATGATATTACCAGGTTGTACAAGTTTGAAAAATTTAGGTCATCATCATTTACATCAATACTTTTTCTCATAGAGATGACTTCAGAAAACTTTGGCTTGAGTAGTTTGGTATTCTAAACTATCGCTCATTGCAACAACTATGTAATTAACACATGGTGACTAGTCTATTGGAAATCATGTTTTCATTGATGTCAAAGACATGGGGAAACATTTTCATGAATGTCAAAGAGATTTTGTGTTAAAGATCAATGTCTTATTATGTAATTCACACCAAGTAAGAATTCCCTTGTACGTTGATGGGTCTCTATGTGCAAAGATGATTGTGCATGACTATGAATACTAGAGAAAATCAAACCATACAGAAGAAGAAGAGAATGTTTTGTGTGTTGATGAGGTTCTGTCAATAGTTAATCCAAAGAAAGACGATATCTAGAAGGTGAAGATTTATGTGGAGAAGTAATTACATCTTGTTGAAGCTTGACGATGTAGAGGAATAATTTATGTTCATGCAAGGGAGATGTGTCTAAGACTTTATGGTGAGAAGATGAGTAACCATAGTTGGAAGATGAACAAGATGCAGACCCGAGTGACAATATGTCTGGTGAGGGAGTCAAAGTAAAAGTCTTAAGACATAGTAGAAGGATGTTCATGAAAACTATATATCCCATATGCATAATGAGAATCAAATTTGAAAGGTTTATATTGCAAAAGAACCTTTATGTAACTTGAAATTAAATAGAAGAGTCATGTAACTATGCGCAAGGAGTTAACTTTTGGTGTGGAGAACTATGAAACTAGAGTATATTAAATCTTGATCGTTCAACTCTAGATATCAATGATTAATATCAAGGATTGGGGCCCAATACTTGGTGGACTAGCTCAATAACGTCAATTGCATGATAGAAACCTCATCAATGCCATGCGTCCAGTCAGATGCATGCCACATCATGAGAAGTCCATGTCAGTGATGCCACATGTATAGACATGTAACGATGCCATGTCATTTAGTACATGAAGAAGGAATACATGTGGAATCCACCTCATCTAAAACATCAACATAAGAGATCTTGAAAAATGACTAAGTATTGAGAGATCACAAAGATAGAGAGCATGGCAGAGAATCAAAAGTATGCGAAGAAATGAACGTGATCCTATGAACTCGCAGACCTGCAATGAGAGTTTTAAAATCAAATAAGTGTAAGAGACCCACAAACCCATGGTAAGATTTCAATGAAATGGCTAAGTACCAAGAATTAGTTGGATACAGGTGAAATATGAAAAATGGATAAGTATCAAGAATCGGTTGGATGAACAAGGTCACATATATAAGAATCGGGTAAATTTCATATACCTGTAGCCAGCCATGAAATATTGAGAATTGGACAAGTATCAAGAATGACCAAGTACCAAGATATTTCAAATAAATGACTAAGTACCAAGATCATTCGGTTGGATGGATGAGGTTGCAGAGATAGACAAGTGAATTGGGAAAAGGATTATACCCATGGTGAGATATCAAAATATTTTCTAAGTATGAGGAATCAAATGGACAACCCAAGAGGTCACCACTTTTCACAAATTGAAAGGTCCATAGGGTGAGAGATTTGATGACTTATGATGTTTCGTAGACTCACAGTTAAATACTTGGAAATGCGTCTAAGTATAGGTGCAAAATGAGTGCAGTGGAATGTGAGGGTGTAACTTGGAGGTTGCAAATGTTTGAAGAGATATTCTTTAGACCCACAGTGAATCCATCAAGACAGATCGATGATCAATATCAATCCAATATCTAATCAGACGATAGTTGTAAATTGAAGACCTGGTGGTCCCGATATGCTAAAGAAGAATAGATCAATGACTAAGATATAATAAATGAATGATTGGATGGTTGCTATGTTGCATGAGCTAACAACTCGTGACTGAGATCAATGAGTCATATTTAATTAAGAAGAGGATTGAATGGCCATTGTGCATCGTGGTTTCATGTTGTGTTATTGAGGATAATTAAATCGATCGATGGTTGTGATTGAACATAGGTACAGATCAGATGACGACTTTGTAGTGTGGTTACAAATGGTTTCGATATAATAAAAGGAGGTCGATGGTCGATATTAAATCAAGGATAGATTGGAAGGCTTGTGAGCACTGAGGGAGCATATATTTTTGATAGACAATGAAATAAATGAATGGTGGATATTTAATCTTAATGATATATCACCATTGTTGAGTGTTGAAGTCTGCATTGTGGTCTGAAAGAAGATCACACACGAAACCAAGGGAGGTCTATGTCAGTTTCTAAGGAATGTCAAACCATTGTTTGAGGAGACCTTGATACGACTCCATGGACATACTTTTGTATGTGGAAAAATTCATGGAAGTATTGAATGTATAAATAACGATGCTCGAATCCAATTTAAGGTAGAGGAGAATTGGGATAGAATTGAAGAGTGAGAAGTGCGAGTGTTGGTTGTGGAGCCTGATTATCTTCCTGATGCAGAGGTCCTTTGCTTTCAGCCGTGTCTATACCCCATGAAGTATTTAAACCCCAGAAGTATGTACACTCTTCCACGCGGGGGAGTGCAGAGGGGGGGTACCCCCTCT
>CBVK0100534019.1:0-16000 GCA_900067695.1 Picea abies | reverse complement strand
ACTAAACCCCTATTAAATCTGCTCATTGTCAATAGGTGTACGCCTTTCGATATAATTAAAGTAATAATGTACAATATATAATAAGTTGTAATCAGGTAGAGACAACAAAAAAGATAACGCTGTTTGCGATTTTTGTCACACTCTTTGGGTCTGGCATTGTAACAGCTTTGATGTACATTTTTATTTATTTTCAATCCAATATATATTGAGTTTTAAGAGTACAAAATATAACTGAAATATCCCACCTTTGTTCAAAGCTTATACAGAGTAATTCATGTAATTAAAATATGAATCTGATTTTGAAAGAATAAGAGAACAAAAATAGCTACCATATGTTTTGCTTCTGAATCCTTTAATATTATTATTTAGATAACGAGTAAATGTGAATCTGTCTTGAACTTGCCGTTGATTATTGATTTGCAATGTAATATATATTACATTTTTAATAAGAAGATTGCAGAAAATACAACAAAAATACCCTGCCTTGACCAACACTTATACGTGGTAATTCATGTCCTTAAAAATTCGAATTATAATTTCAAAAATATGACTTTTGAAATAATGATAAACAAAACATCAGTAGTATATTTTTCCTTTTTGGATTCTTTAATATTATTTGTTTTGATAAATAGTAAATGTAAATCTGGCAAATGGACAAAGCTATACTTCTATGAGATCCCAAGGCCAAGGCCAGGGCCCTCATGTTGTCACATATACCACGTTGATGAATGGACTCTGCAAAGTAGGAGGCAATAAATTATTGAACATATGAAAAATACGGGTCATGTCCCTGATATGATTGCATATGTCATGCACGAAGGCACACCGAATGGACTCTGCAAAGTAGGAGGCAATAAATTATTGAACATATGAAAAATACGGGTCATGTCCCTGATATGATTGCATATGTCATGCACGAAGGCACACCACAAAAAACCAACATAATATGAGTGGGCTATAGGATTGGGATAATTCGGGAGTAATTTTTTCTGCAGGTTTTTTTAGGTGGTTTATTTTTAAATTTCTTGCTAATCTAGAATTTTCATGATATTTTGAGCATCTAAGTACTGAAATAAACTTTGATCCATACAAAACTCATACTATCTTTAAAAATTTAATAAGATTCAAATATGTTTTTTAACTGAAAAACAATACTAAAAAGAAAAATTACTCCCAAATTAACCTTGGGAATATAATATCGCATCAGATCTTAAAAAGTTTGATACTCGTGTTGTGATATATTCATTAATTAACAGCCTCTGTAACGATATTGCTGAAATGCACCTGGCAAGATTTTAATTAACAGCCTCTGTAACGATATTGCTGAAATGCACCTGGCAAGATTTAGTAATAGGGAGTAAATTGCAATTGATAAAGTGCAGAGGTGAATTTGGTAATTATGCACTAGGCAAACAATCTGAAACAGGCTCGGTGTCTGTGTTGATGAAGTAATCCGAGTGAAATTTCCATAAGAGTACATCATGTGTTTAATATGAAAACACATCGTTATTAGATGCACCAGCTGTTCAGTCTAAAATGGACTTGGTCTAGCAGTTAGTCTGTACTTGCAATGGATGTAGTACCCCAGGTAAATTACAATGACAGTGATCACATATATAACCTAGAATTGGTTTGCTGAGATTGTTAGTGAGTTATCATTTGACATTGATAAAGTAGGACAATGTTGAACTTGCCTGCGGATGGGCATTACATAAAAGACTGATTACCGATACAGACAGTCATCGTATCTGGGGCATCGTTATTCATGATCGGATGACAGTCGGCTCTTTGGCATCTCGCAGAGAAAAGAGACGGGTCAATCGAGTATTCAGAACTAATCCCACCAGGCCAGTGTAGTGGAACCGTGCTCTCGTTGCTTCCTCCGCTGCTGATAGTTCGATTTTGTCAACTGGATACGACCCTGGGTCCGTCTGGTTTTGCTTCTTTCAATAGAATTTAAATATCTGGGTGTTCGGGCTGCTGCTGATAGTTCGACTTGGTCAACTGGATATGACAATGTGTCCGTCTTGTTTTGCTTCTTTCAATAGAATTTAAATATCAGGGTGTTAGGGCTACTAGGGTAAGCGTGAAACGACTCCATAAGGGACTTAACGTGCTGGTTTTTCATTTAATGTACTTCAGATTTCTGGGAATATGCGCTTCGGATTAATTAACAGAACCTTCAAAGAACTGGGGGTTTGAAACTGGATTTGCTGGGGCATAATTTCATGGTTTAGGCGTTGTGTATTCTTCGGTTTCATGTCCAATCCCATATTCGGGCTTCTTCCTCCAATTTAAACTCCTCCAATTTAAACTCCACCCACCAACTCAATAAAAAATTCGGCTTTTATACTCTACAAAAAAGAAAATCAAGCAAAATCATCAAGCCTCAAAAGAAAATCAAGTTTTTCATAACAATGTCTAAATCATCAAGCTGCAGGACATAGTCACTACAGTGGTATTTGTTTAATGTAGTTTGAAACGTCATTGGGTAAGGGTTTTATTTTTTGGATTTTTTTGGTTTGTTTATGTAAATTTGGACAAATTCACTATTTTCTGTTGTTTAAATTGTATTTCTGAATACATAAATAAATTCAGTCTATTGAAAAAACCTGCAACACTCAAATTATACAAACTTAACTACTCAAATCTGCAGATCCAACTATTAATTACCAAACAAAATCAAACAAAAAAAATTAAAAACAACCCTATATTAAACATCTAAGCTATTTCAAACAACCCATTTTAAACAATTTACTTGCATCATTTCATTAAATACATTCATTTTATATAACTTCAAATATACTTATTACATATATCCACAATAAGTTACATATACATATGAGCGGATATCAAGCACACATTCTCTTCCTTCTTTACCTATAGGTTACAATAAGAGAACATTACGGAAATGAAGGAAAAATTACCATAATACTGAAGCGCGATAGAGACCTTAAACAGATCTCGCTCGATTCTTCAAGACGCAATTACTGATACCATAACCGATTCTTCCGCTCTTGGAGCGATCTGCAATTTCGGAACCCTTTCGACCCCGAGCTTCTCCATCACTCCTTTGTATTTCCCGGCAATGTAAAGTGCTTCCCGCAATTTCCTTTTCTCCAAATCTTGCGCCCATGTCCTGCATTTATCCACTAGTACTTCCCCCACTCGTTCTAGGCAATCACCAATATTATTTGTTAGTGAAGTCTGTAATTCATTCATTAGGTCATCAAAATTACCTGAACTGCAATCGATACTCATGCATAACTTGTATATTGCATTCCTTGCCACCAAGCTCTCCCAATCCACTGGACTGTCTTTCCCTTTGTCGATGATCTCTGCTTTCTCATTAAATTCATCTTTACATTTTTCTGCAAGATTTTGGATCGCTTCTCTGGCCTCGTCCATACTAATAGGCGTTTGGTTCGCTGATTTTGCCGTTTCCTTACTATTACATAGAGCATTGAATAAATTATCCGCGGCTTTACTCAACAAACTATGGGTTTCCGGATCGGACTCCTCAACCAAGTCCATCAGTTCCCATGCCTGATAGTATGCTGCCAAACAATTTCTTTCCGATGGGGAAGACAGCCAGACAATTATCGCGATTAATGAGACTGCCGTTAGCTTCCATGACCGTTTGCTCGCGTACATAAAATACTCTTCCACATCTACTGGGGCACCAAATTTTTTTGGGACCTGTACTTCATCACATTTTTTGGGGCACCAAAATTTTAACCCCGTTTCATCATGAGCTGATCCCGGATCCAAACACCCTATACCTACAGGTGTTTGCCGCGACCAATATGGCTGTAGAAGCCAGATTAGGTCACGGCAGTGTTCGCCATCCTTGTTGCCCTTTTCTATTATTTTCTTGGCTTGCTTGATGGACCTTCGATTCGTTGAAAACACGCTCTCAGGAGTCTGCCAAAGAACCTTCACGTTACCCAAAAGTTTTCTGTCCTGCGCAAAATCTTGATTCACTTTATCAAGATGATTTTTTAATAGTATTGATGCTACCCATCTGAAAAGCTTATTGTATAACGTAAACTCTGTGAGAAAATAATATGCTTTGCTGAGGAAGACCACAAGCCATTGCAAACGAAACACACATACCAGAAATATCCATTTTAAACTGGTCCTCTTTGTACCTTCCAGAGCCGTCCTACTTACGTCACGGTCATCTACTTTTAGTTCCCTCAGCTTCCTTGCAAATATCTTACTCATTCTTTCATCAACTTTTAGTTCTCTCAGCTTCGACTCTTCAGCTTCCCGCTGCTCAACAATGTCCCTTGTCCAAAAGTCCTCTACACGAAAATATTCACTCCAGCTCTGCTGCTCCAGCATATAATTTCCATAATAGGCTACGGACGTAAGCCATCTCCAGCCGATAATTGCCCATCCTATTAGGATGAACGTGACTTCCATGACAGCCATTATGAATTTTAACCAGAATCCTGCACCGTGAAGAAGATTTATCTCTGGACCTTGGACAATCCACCCAACGATTGAACTTATAATGCAAACTGTGACTCCAAGTGCCGCTGATGATCCTAACACCGAACTAGCTATGATGGATTCAGGATTACACGCGCGCGAAACAATCCACGATTTGAGTACTTGATCTTCGAGTGCTTTCCAGGTATCTTCTTCAGGCTTTCCAAGAATGTATAGAACTCTCTGAGTAGCGTGATTCCGAATGCTTTTACTGGCTATATTTGCGCAGATGAGAAGACCAATAAGCCATATGAGTGAGATCAATATTATGGCGCCCGAGACGACGAACGAAACCACGTTAACTGTCTTGGGGTGTGGCCAGGTATAGAAGATATACGTGACCACATATAAACCAGAGTGACCAAGACGGCGATGTGCGATTAACAACTCAGAGAAAATGTCTAGCAATACACTCAATCCCAGAGCTAATATTTTCGTCCATTTCTCTTGGTAGCCTGGACGAGCCATTACGGGCAGAAAAAAAGCAACCAGCACACAGAGCATCACTCTGCTGATGTGTATCATAAACAAGTTATTCTTAACAACGTCACCACTCAATTTGTTTGAACTATCCAACAGCTGATTGAGCAAAGCACCTTGGTTCTCGACGAAGTTCATAGCCTGGATTGTGAGCGCACTTAGCACGAGAGCATATCCTGGAACCCAATTGGCTCCCTTCTTTATTGCATTGCGAAGGTCCAGTCCGATAAGGATAAGGAAAACAAACGTTCCTGATAAAAAACCCAACAACTGGGAAAGCTCACCGACGGTGAGGGGCGGCTCCTCCTCTCCATGACCTGCCATGATTGAAAACAACAGAAGGCGGACGAAGATTACAGATTTTATCGATGGCTTCAATACATCGACATGACCAGCTATACAGGTTCGAGGATTTGGTTTGATGATAAAACATCTTAAAGGAATTTATAGAGCTCCAAGGATTCCAATTATTGGAATGTCCTCTTTATTCCCAAGACGTACAATAATGGATTTCTTGAGAAACCGGAAAATGGCGTGGGATAGGCACTATTCACATCGCTGTTCAAAGTATCATTCATATCCTCTAAAAGTTATCTTTAAATCAGGTAAGAACTGTTTCTTTTAAATTAGAGTTATGTTTTTATTGGAAAATTTTGATCATGAAATTTTATTTTATCTTATAATTTTTTCTAATTATTATTTAGATTTTTATCTTATCTTATGGATTTTTCTATTAAAATTACTCAAAAAAAAATCACTTAAAAATAAAATATTGTCAATCAAAAACCTAATTTTATTTTATTTTATAATTTTTTCTAATTATTATTGAGATTTTTATCTTATCTTATGGATTTTTCTATTAAAATTACTTTAAAAAAAAATCAACTTAAAAATAAAATATTGTCAATCAAAAACCTAATTTTATTTTATCTTATAATTTTTTCTAATTATTATTTAGATTTTTATCTTATCTTATGGATTTTTCTATTAAAATTACTAAAAAAAATCATCTTAAAAATAAAATATTGTGAATCAAAAACCTACCCATATCTAAAATGAATCCATTTATATCTCTTATTTAAACCAAAAAAATCTCTCCTACTTTTTTAAATTATATTTTCTAATTTAGTCCTTATGATGAATCCGTAGATGACAAAATGACACCATCTAATGAATTTGAAATTCTTTCATTTTATTGATGATCATGATTAATATCCGCTAGACTCGAATTGGTCTATCTGACCTTAAGAGCTTGAGATTCTTTAGAATTTTGTTTAATGCTGGAAAAACATTAAGAAAAACTTTCTAAGATCACTATACTTTTGTTGAGTTAAGAGGTTAGGAAGATTAGTATTATGACAAATATCTTATCTTATGGTTTTTTCTATTAAATTTCTTTAAAAATCAACTTAAAAACATAATATTGCCCATCAAAAACCTACCCATAGCTAAAATGAAACCATTTAAATACCTCTTAAAAACATAACATTGCCCATCAAAAACCTGCCCATATCTAAAATGAAACCATTTAAATATCTCTTAAAAACATAACATTGCCACTCAAAAACCTACCCATATCTAAAATGAAACCATTTAAATATCTCTTATACAACCAAAAGAAATCTCTCATACTTTTCTAAAATATATTCTCTAATTTAAAAAAATTCTCTCATTTTATTAAATATATATGGAAGCCATATAAATTTGTTAAAATATCTCTTATACAACCAAAAAATTCCCTCATACTTTTCTAAATTAAGATATTCATCATAATGAAATGGTACCCTCTTCTCAATAACAAATACTAATTTTTATGGAATTATTTAATAGTAATGAAAAAACTAATAATTTTTATGAATTTATTTAACAATAAAAAAAATAAACACATTATTTTCATTTAAAAGTAAAGAAATAAAAAACAATTAATTATAAATTTATTTAACAATAAAAAAATAAAATAAACATTTTACTTTCATTTAAAAGTAAAGAAAAATAAAAAATAATTACATTTACATAAAGAAATATTCTCCTCTTTTTAATTACAAATAATTTTTTATAAAAATTGAAATAATATAAAAAAGTAAAAAGAAGATCAATAATTATTTTTAAAATGTAAAAAATAACATAAACGTTATGTTACTCATGTAATTGTATTCTGTTAGTGCTAATTATATACTTGTATTCTTTTTAATGTCATGTTCAAATATTTTTATGTTTTAAAAACTTTAATTATATTATTTTGATTTCTTTTTAATGTCATGGTAAAAAAAAATTTATGTTTTAAAAACTTTAATTATATTATTTGGATTTTAAATATTAAATAAAAAATAAATTTTCCCTTTTATATAGTTATCATTTAAAAAAATAATTATTATTATGTTATTCATGTAATTTTATTCTTGTTTAATTGTATTCTTGTTAGTACTAATTATGTACATGTCTTCTTTTTAATGATGTGTTCAAATATTTTTATGTTTTAAATTTTTGAATTATATTAATTTGATTTCAAACTTCAAATTATATATATATATATATATATATATATATATATATATATTATATATATATATATATATATATATATATATATATTATTTTTTTTCAATTGAAAGTATAGAGAAAGATAATAGAATGTGAAGTAGGTTAAATGTTTTTTTTAATGAAATAAACATATATATTAGATTTTAAAATTTTGATATTTTAATTGGTTTAAAATAATATAGGGAAAATTTTATGATTAAAGTTTTGATTCATAAAATAAAATTGTAATTTACAATAAATTATATATTTATATTTATATATATAATTTTGTTCATTTATTAATTTATTTTGGATAATGAAGGTTATTTAAAAAAAAAAGTAATTAAATTGATTTAAAATAAAATATTTTTTCTAAATTTTATTATTAATATTTTTATAAATAAAATAAAATTATTATTTTCATCAAGACTTTAGATTTTAAAAATTATTTTTTTTTTAAATAAATCTATAAATTTTAAAAATATTCATATAATATAAAAATATCCACAAATTTTAAATTATTAATTTAATAAATACTACTAAACCCAAATCTATCAACTAACTTTCAACCTATAAACTTAAATTTATTCACTAAATGAATTCAATATTTTTGGTGAATAAAAGTTATTTAAAAAATTAGTATTTAAATTAATTTAAGATAAAATATTTTTTTTTAATTTTATTATCAATATTTTAATAAATAAAATAAAATTATAATTTTCAACAAAGTTTTAGATTTTATAAATTGTTTTTTTTTTTTTAAAACAAATTTATAAATTTAAAAAACATTGATTTGCCATAAAAATACTCAAAAATTTTAAATTATTAATTTGATAAATACTACTAAACCCCAAGCTACCAACTAACTTTCAACCTATAAACTTAAATTTATTTACTAAATCAATTCAAGATCTTTTTACGATTGAGTAAAGTTCCAAAACCTACTGAAACTTCAGCCCAAATAATGCAAGGATAGTCAAAATTTCCATTTTCTTAGATGCTTACCGAAGCAAATTCAATTTTATTGAAGTGGCCATAATAGCTTTACTCTGCATTAAAGTAAAAGAAATTCCATAAAGCTAGATTATATTTTGCACGGGACATCAAATAAACCAACGCCAGGTGAACTTAGCACGACACAAAGCATAAACCCACAATGATTGAGCACCAAAGTATGAGGAGATCCATACCATCGGGTCTGGATTTTTCTCAAAAGTCCATCATATTTCCTGAACTTTTGGACCGTGGTTCGAACAAGAATCTTATACACGGCTTCATATTAAGAAGATTGAAAAAACATTTTAGTTTAATTCTACTATTAACATATTTTGTCACAGAGATTGTTTTCGATATTAAGTAGATAAATAGGATTTATCATTTATGTGGACAAAGCAAGATCAAACGTTACGTCTTGTTTGAATTGCGGAATTGGAATCTCATATAAAGTAGGTGTAAACTTTGCCGGGACCCACTTTATGTGACCCACTTATTCTTCTCTAGATATGGCAACATGTGTTTTAAAAATATTCAAAATATGATGGTTTATCTTGATTCGGAAGCACTAGCCAATGAGATATAGTATTGATGACATGAAGGATGACCATCATCTTGAGAGATAGTATTGATGACATGAAGGATGGCCATCATCTCTTTTTCATAGGTGGACTTATCCAATTTTTTATCACAATTGTTTACTAGTCAATTTCAAGGGGTACCCATATTAAACAAAAGCAAGTCTAGAATATGAGTGTAGTACACATGTATTCCTTTAAAAACAAAAAAACCCTTCTTAGTGGCCCTCATTCCATATAAAGGAATCCTTATTTTAGCATGGTGGTTAAAGGGGATGCAATTATCCCATGATTATTCACAAGATTTCATAATTGTTATCCGGATTTTCCACAGTGAAATTCATTTTTATCGACGTTTCAAATCCTTTACCTAGATTCATCTTCATGACAGATTAGTCCTGAAGATGAATTTAGGTAAAGGATTCGAAACGTCGATAAAAATGATTAGGTAAAGGATTCGAAACGTCGATAAAAATGAATTTCACTGTGGAAAATTCGGATAACAATTCTGAAAACTCACACCACAGGAACCTTAAAACAATATTCACAAGATTGTTTTAGTATCATGTAAGTCCTAAGAAACCAGGTAATCTTTTCAGAGTCCTTGGGACACGACCAATATTACATAGCTTCAATTTTCTTAAGCCACTCACACCTCATATTGATCAATGATGTGACCCAAGTATTCCATTTTTGAAGCACCAAAATCACATTTGGAACGTTTGAGGAACAACTAGTTATCATTGTAGGAGTTGCATGTCTTTATCAACATGCTCCACATGTGCTTCACATGTTATACTATAAATTGGGATAATGTCAAATAATACAAGCACAAACTTATGTAGGAAGAACTAAAAAAACATTTTCATGAGGTTGTGAAGGAGGATGTGACAATGTAAAGACCAAAAGGCATCACTAGAAACTCATAATGTCCTTCATGTGCATGGAAGTTCATCTTAAGAATCCCCACCTCTTCATCCTAATTTGGTAGTACACCCTGAGTGAATATCTAGTTTAGTGAAGAACTTAACACCATGAATCTCATCCAATAGATCATCAATAACTAGGATGGGAAATTTGTATTTGATGGTCAACTTATTGATACAATGGAAATCTACACACATGCATCGATTGCATTCTTTCTTCGATAGCATAACTATTATGGATGAATAAGGGCTAGTACTAGGATGGATGACGCTAACCTCCAATAGTTCTTGAATAATGTTTTAAATTTCATTCTTTTGGGAAAGATGGTGATTATAAGGAAATACATTCGGTTGTTGCATATCTATAATTAGTGTAATTCCATGATCATGCTCACAATTGGAAGTGGGTAAGACATGAGGAGTTCAAACACTTGTTAATGCTTAGTTGAGGCAAACTATAAATTAGGGTGAATGTCCTTTTTGAGGTTGTCCATAAATTTAATGACATTACATTTGGACAAAATGCTAGAGTGTCTTTCATTCAAGATAAAGTGGGTCAAATAAAGTGGATCCCCCACACATTTTCACCTTACGAAATTTGATCGCTTTCGAGGCTTGATAAATTCAGAGTTAAGATGGATCTAGGTTGGTATTTTATATTAGAAAATGTTATGCTAGTACTGTACAATGTTGTAATAAAAAAATGTTAGTGAAGGTTGAGGCCAAATATCCAAAAATTAGAGCATTCTATTGAAAAACATATTGTAGTTATCTTCCCTAATCTAGCCTCTAAAGGCTCAGCAGGTATATTTTCTTACATATTGGTTAAGCAAGAAAACCATACATAAAATGTCTACGAAAGAAATAAAAAGAGTTACTTTTTTTTATGGCCAGGCTGGGTGTCAACATGCATAGTGCTTTGGGGCGTTGCTCGATCAACTTCCAATCACTTTTCCCACTTCAGGTCAAATGTAGGGATGAAGACACCTATCTCGACATATATTTCCAAATCAGGGAGTTGAATAATGGTCCCACCGACATCCAAGGAAAATGCCACAGAGGGATGAGGCTTCTAAGGACCTTGAATCCCCATTAAAAGAGGGAAAAGTATGTTCTGGAAGAAGGCCAATGTGGGTTGCAATCCTTTTAACCAATTACTGGAAGGTCTAGAGTTGCACACTAATCTCAAATTGTTTCCCACGTTGTATTACAAGGAACATAGACACTTATTTTTCCTTTTTATTAATTCTAGTATGTGTTGGGTGGTGTCAATGACACACACCTCCCTCATGGAATTTCCTTGCTAAATTTGTTGGGAAACTTCATGCTTCAAGGGAATCCATCTTATACTCCAATTTATCACACTACATTAGAATACTGCTAATCTGTTGTTGCATCATCGACAATGACAATGGGCCATTGTAAACCCAATGTATACCAATTTTTAGTGTGTAGATGTACCCCCTCAAATTTAACTTACCTAGTGTGCACAAGAACAATCAAGACTAGCGAAGCATATTACTTGGTACCAGTGGTCAAGGAAAACACCAAACATTGTCCACTATAAATTTCCCAATACCACACACTAGACAAAACAACAAAGACAACAAACCAATTTACCAATGACAAAATAATAATGGAAACTCCAAACACCATCTACATTAGACCACCAACATCAGTACCAAGCACTAATTACTCTACAATGTACTTAACCACTTTATTTTATCCATTGGTTCAGAGATGGTAAGTTGTGGTAATTTTCAACTATGTGTCTTGTCATTTAAACAAATCCTTAAATTCACTGGTGAAGATAAGGTCATAATATGACACAATGTAAGTGGGCATGCCATGCAACTTAAAAATCTAATCCATGAAGACTTGGGAGATTGTGGAGGTCATAAATAGGTGTTGTAAGGCACAAAATTGAGCATATTTGGAAATTTGATAAACTACCACCATGATGATCGATTGTTTTCCTACTTTTAGGAGGCCCACTATAAAGTCCATGGAAATGTCAATTGGCAGTGTCTATAAGTCACTAAAAATATTTAGTATTTCACCCTTGTTCCTTTGTTAATCATGACATTCATCTACAAAAGTAAGGATGTCATTTTTTATTCCTCCCTAAAAAAACAATGCTTATCTTGTTCAAATGTTTTCTAAAATACATAGTGACCTACTATAGGGGATGAATGCAACACCTCTAACACCCTTAGTTTTAAATAAAAAATTGACACCAAAAAATCATGTCCTTTATACCACAAGGTATCCTACTACCAAGTATAACCTTTAGGGGGATTCGTGTCCTCTTTGAGTCTTTGGATGAATTGAACCACAATGACATTTACCAACCATTCTTGTTAGGATCCTATGATCCAGTGTCGTACAAGTAAGGATAAAGAAGATAGATCCTTCCTCCTCAGATTTCCTATAGAAAGAATTAACCACCACAATCTCTTTACCCTTCTTATAGATGATCTCATAAGAATATCTATGCATCTTAATGACCCACTTATTCTTCTCTAGATATGACAACCTGTGTTTTAGAAAATACTTCAAACTATGATGGTTTATCTTGATTTGAAAGCACCACCCAATGAGATATAGGTGCCAAGTATTGATGACATGAAGGATGGCCATCATCTCTTTTTCATAGGTGGACTTACCAATTTTTTTATCACACAATTATTTACTGGTCAATTCCAAGGGGTACCCATATTAAACAAGCATATCTCCCAAACCTTTACCTAAAGCATCACATTCCAAGAAAAAATTATTAGTGAAATCAAGATCGTCTAGAATATAAGTGTAGTACACATGTATTCCTTTGAAGATAAAAAACCCTTCTCAGTGGCCTTCATTCCATATAAAGGAATCATTTTTTTTATCATGGTGGTTAACGAGAATGAAATTATCCCATGATTATTCACAAAATATTTTTAGTATCATGTAAGTCCTAAAAAACCACGTAAGCTTTTCAGAGTCCCATGATTATTCACAAGATATTTTTAGTATCATGTAAGTCCTAAAAAACCACGTAAGATTTTCAGAGTCCTTGGGACATGTCTAATATTACATAGCTTCAATTTTCTTAAGCCACTCACACCTCATATTGATCAATGATGTGACCCAAGTATTCCACTTTTGAAGCACCAAAATCACATTTTGAATGTTTGAGGAACAACCAGTTGTCATTGTAGGAGTTGCATGTCTTTATCAACATGCTCACATGTGCTTCCCATGTTATACTATAAATTAGGATAATGTCAAATAATACAAGAACAAAATTGTGTAGGAAGAACTAAAAAAACTTTTTCATGAGGTTGTGAAGGAGGATGTGGCAATTCAAAGACCAAAAGGCATCACTAGAAACTCATAATGTCCTTCATGTCTGTGGAAGGTCATCTTAAGAATGTCCACCTCTTCATACTAATTTGGTAGTACCCTGAGTGAATATCTAGTTTAGTGAAGAACTTAGCACCATGAATCTCATCCAATATATCATCAATAACTAGGATGGGAAATTTGTATTTGATGGTCAACTTATTGATAGCATGGGAATCTAAACACATGCACCGATTGTATTCTTTCTTTGATAACATAACTATTATGGATGAATAAGGGCTAGTACTAGGATGGATGATGCTAACCTCCAATAGTTCTTGAATAATATTTTCAATTTCATTCTTTTCGGGAAAAGGGTGCTTATAAGAAAATACATTGGGTTGTTGAATATCTATAATTAGTGTAATTCCATGATCTTGCTCACAATCGGAAGTGTGTAAGACAAAAGGAGTTCAAACACTTGTTGATGCTTAGTTGATGCCAACTTATAATTGGGGTGAATGTCCTTTTGGAGGTTGCCCATAACTTGAATGACATTACATTTGGAAATAATGCTAGAGTGTCCTTCATTCAAGATATCTCCCATACAATGAGAATTAAAAATTTATAGGGAGTAAGATTGGAGACCCTTGAGGGTATGTTTATGGACCTCCTTAGTGATTCTCATGTATAAATCCTTGAAATCCATGGTAACTGGACCCAATATTTTTAACCATTATTCTCATAGAACCACATCACAACCTCACTTCAATATAGCACATGTGTGATTTGAGATGATAGTCTCCCATTTAAAGACACACATTCTCACTCTTACCACCACATTTCAGCATACCACCATTGGATATCATAATGTGAAAATTATGCATCACATAGACATAACAATGGGTTTCTTCTATCACACTCCATTGAATAAAATTGTGGGTGATTCCACTATCAATTAAAACAACTAATTTTGGATGTTTAATGTAGCTAATCAACTTCAACATTTGATGAGTGAAAATTCTTGATAAAGCACGGAGGGAAATTTGGGGTTCCTCACCAAAAACATTTGAGGTGGTATTGTCCTAAAGTGTATCGGTAGTTTCCTATAATTATAGTTTGGGAGGGGCCACATTGAAAAGGTTCTCAGGGTGATTAAGGCGGTCACATCAATTTGAAATAATTTATGTTCCTTACATTCATGCCCTCTGAAATACCTCTTGTCACAGTTATAGTAGATTTTAAGGCATTGGTGTTTTTTTTCTTCCTCCCAGTCCAACTTGTTGACTCTCAAGGGTTGAACGAGTAGGGGGAATGGTTGTAGAAGCCATAGGACGACGAGGGTGGGGAATAAAATATTTTTTTTTTACTGATAACATTACCACCATTTTTGCTTCTCTAGGTCTTTCAAAGGCCTCCAACCAAGTATCTTGGAACTACATCATGACTTGTTCTTAAGTCTCCTCCTTGATACTGATGATAAATCATTATTTCAAAAAAAAATCATTTAGACCCTCTATGAGGATTGAAAATTATTTATAGGCATATACAAATTGTTTTATGACATTTGTTTGTGACAACTTAGTTAGACATCCCAAATAGTGAGTGTCTCTTTCAAAAGTAGCATAAATGGATTTCACAAATTGGGTCTAGGAAATTTATCTCCCATAGGATTTTTAATGTGATTTCCACCATGAGCATCATTCTTGATCCAAGTATTGTATCCCCAATATAATTCTCATCATTCCATGAACAATTCCATGGAGGGAGAACTAGTGTTCCATTTGGGTAACCCATCCTATTGGATCAAAACTATCAAAGTTGCTCAAAACTTCTTTTAGATATTGGTGCGACATATTGTTTTGTTTATATTGAAAGTGTAACATTGTGTGATACCATGCCCCATTAAAGGAGTCATATCTCCAACAAAACCTCCAAATACTAATGAATTCCTTTGTCTTTGAAAGTTGTATGAAGTTGGTTGGTGAGTGCGAAAACTTATCCTAGGCTTGGTGTCAAGGTGGGAAACTTGATGGTTGAGGTTAGTGAATGTGTTTCTAGGATAGTGACCTTGATGTCTAGGCCTTCGATGTTGTTCACATTTGTGGTCATATATGTAACCATGATATCTAAAGTTTTGATCCTACTACCCATGGAAGAGTTCCTTGTGGATTCCATTGGCCTTAGGATTCACCAAAAGGGACATGTGAGAACTATACCAATGTTATCAACACCATGTAGGGAGTTTGTTCAGACAATTCATTGAAAATAGTATGGACAAGTCCATTGGAAAAGTGCTACGAGGAAAATCTCTCTATGGCTAGGGTAAACCACAACAGACAGAAATGAATGTAGAAATCAACTCTATTATCAAGTATGCTATCTAAACAAATATGTTAGCAAGAAAAGATAAAAGGCCTACCTCGTCCAGACGTTCGATGAAGTCCACCATTGAGAAATTGACCCAAAGAAATATACATGCAACTAGTCCTCAACAACCAAGAAAGGCAAGCATATGGTGACAATATATGATGTTAGCACATTCAATAGCATAATCCATTAATATACATAAAAAAATACGCCCATGGAATAATAATTCAAATATTTGCATGATACTAATTGGACGGGAAAAGAGTATTTCTATTAATATATGATCAACAGAAGTGAAAAAGTTACAGACTT
>CBVK0100530989.1:0-16765 GCA_900067695.1 Picea abies | reverse complement strand
ACATTTGTGAGTGAAAGAGGCATTCCCCTTCCTCTAGTTCTTTTGGTTTTCTTGGTTGGAATTTGGTGGTAGCAACAATGGCACTGGGTTCGACATCGATGATCTACTTCCCACTTTCTAGATTTGATTTAGAGTGAGAATCTATGTCTGACTTAGAAGCTTTCAGCTCAGCCACTAGTGACTACTTGGAGCGACATTCTTTGGTGTTGTGCCAAGGGATTTTATGGTATTCACACCATTTTCCCGTGTCCTTCTTCGACTTCTCGTTTCCCTTCTTGGATTTTGGCTTGGGCTGGCTGTCCTGAGAGAGGTCATATTTTACCTATCCCTTGTTTTTTGGTTTGGGGTCGCCTTTGCACTACTTTAGTTGTGAGGATTTTGCAGACCCAAAATCTTGCCTCTTCTTGTTAAATTTTTAATCTATCTTGACAACATATATAAAAGTTGCACCTAATGATGTGATGTCTAGAAACTCCATTTATTTTTGAATGTATCTATGCAGATAATCATGGTATTTGAGTACCATAAGTCATTCAGTGTCTTTGATACACAATTTGGTGTGCAGAGTATGGAAAATATTGGTGAAATTGTGTACTATATGTTCCCTTTCCTGACGCAGCGTGGTCCATCTTGCGTACTAGTCCTCGTATATTCCAATAGGGTAGTATTATTCTTTAATGAAATCCCTACAGGAATCCCATGTGGGGGTGACCAAAAATATTGTAGATTCCTCTATGGTTCTTTGCTCAGAGTAAGTATCCCACCAGTCCTTAACATGTTGGACAACCTTGAGGAGTGAAAAAGTAATCTTTTCCCTGTCGGAAAAATTATGGACCGAAAAATAACCTTCGAGCAGATTCAACTATTTTTCTACAGAATCCGCATCTATCAGTCCTTCAAATAATGAAATATCAAAATTCACTTGTACCTTAAAGGGGGTTGCATGGTCGCTTGATGAAGATGTGTCTCTTGTGGGAAACCGCTAAAGGACCTGTGCAAAGTTGCCCATCATTTCATTCCTTTGTTGCGCAAGGGCTTCCTAAAGAAACTTTTTAAAAGGATCTCTTGCTCCATGATACTTATTCTCATCTCCCATGGGTTTTTATTGGGCTTGTCATGCCCGATCTTGCAAAGGCTCAACTGGTTCGAGTCCCAACTTCTTGTACCCAAATCTTGTCGGGGACATGCAAACTTCTTGTACCCAAATCTTGTCGGGGACATGCATGAAGAAAAATAAATGAAAAGAAGACTGCTCTGATGCCACTGATTTGGATTTATGAGCGGAATGAAATGGATATTGGACTAAATAAAATAACACAAAGATATGGAGGACAACAACATATATCCAGTGAACAATAACTTCTATTGAATAAATAAAATATGCTAAAACTGTAAAACTGCAGAACTGAAAATAACTTGTTCGAATGGTGTTAGCTATCTATGATAAGAGATGTGGCTACTACGTGCATTCTTCTGAGCATAATGATTACAATGAGGCTCCAAATTCCCTTTTAACATTACTCATGAATACCAAAACCATATAAATCCAAAAACCTAACCCTAGGAGATGAAACACCAAAAGTTATGTGGGCCACGATGGGTAAGTTGGTACCTCAAGTTCTTGGGGTTGTAAATTTTGCATACGACCTTTGTTTTAGGTGAGTGCTAGCGCGTTGGAAAGGAATTCTCGAGAAATACACATTGTGTTGTAAAAATATGAATCTGTCTATAGTTTGACTGTGGCAAGCCAAAAAATCACTATTTAGGGCCCCAAAACGACCATGGAAGTACAAAAATATGTGCTGACATGGAAACTTCCAAACTAATCCAGTTGGATTAGGTGGGAGGCCACCACTCTCCACCTAGAAGATGTGTAGGGTTTTAGACATCCCCGAAAGTGTAGAACCCACAATTACAAAGAAGTAAAAAATAACGTACTGAACTAAAAACTATCAAGAGGAGCCAGTTGGAATAGATGGGTGGCCATCAATATCCACCTGATCAATATATATATATATATATATATATATATATATATATATATATAATTTAAGAGTGTAAGGAAGAAGATGGTGAATGTGGGATAAATAGTGTATTGTTTAGATATTATGAGAAAAAGAGAAGAAGATAGAAAAAAATGTAGATAAAGAAAGGAAGATTATGAAGAGAGTAATAATGCAAGTTGGTACATAACATGTTTTCCTTTCTTTCAATTTTTTTTTACCTTGGAGCTTATGTAATCCTAGGTACTTGTCAATGAAATTCATTGTTTCCCATGTGGCATCATTAAAAGGAACGTTATTCCATGTGACAAGATGCTCTATGATGTTCTTGTGATGCCTACAAATAATTATGGCTTCAAAATGAGTCTATTTTCTTCATCTAACTTTAGTAATGTCATCTAAACTATTATGTGTTTCCTAATGAACGTTTTTAGGAAAGAAACATGGAAGACATTGTGAAGGCATGCTATACAAGGGAAATTATTCTATGGCATATGTTGTTTTCCAAATTTGTTGACAACCTAGTAAGGTCCATAGAACTTTGGTGATAAATTTTGGTCGTGCATGTTCTTGATGGAAAATTGTTTGTGAAGTTGAAGGTGGAGGTAAACCTAGTCACCAAAGGAAAACTATAACATATGATGTTTCCCAAATTTGTTAGCAATATAGTAGGGTCCATAAAACTTTGTTGATAACTTTTGGTCATGTTTGTTATTGATGAATTTTTTTTTGTAAAGTTGAAGATGAAGGTAAACCTAGTCACCAAATTCAAACTATTTTTCTAAATGTTTCATATGTACACATTGTTTCATTCAGTTTTGTTCTAGCTGATAGGTATTAGAATGAAAACAAGAATATTGCACCCCCAAGATTAGTACTTTAAATGTCAACCCAGGGTTTGTACAAACTTGAGAGGTACCATGCAGTATGTGTGTAGACTCCACACATCATAGAAAAATTTAGGGACGAAATTTCGCCCATGGGAGAAATCTAGCCCCTTCAAATTTTGGCAGGGGGAATTTTTTATATTTAAAAAAAGACCAATATTAATCCCAATTCGCCCCCCTTTTATTTTTAAAACAATATTAATTATATATTTAGCCCAAAATTTGCGGTCTAAATTTAAATATTAATTACATTTTATCCTTCGAAAAATGACGATTATCCTCCCTTTCACCTGATTTCTGGGAGTAGCCATCGATCTTTCAGGGTTTTTGCACACAATTTTAGTTTTTTCACAAGGCCAAGGACCATGATTCACCTTGATTTGGGAATGGCCACTGGCCTTAGGGTTTTTTCTCCCATCTATTTGGAGTTTTTAGTTTTACAAAGGATGCCCCCGATTTGGAGTTTTTACATGAATTCGGTCATGGGTTTCAGAATTTTTTTCCTAATTTGATGGTGATTCACAATATTAATAGATCCAAGTGGTTGGACTTGAAATATTCAACCACACATATCTTGAAATATTCAAAGGCCAAGTTCCAAATTGAAATTCTATTGTCAAAATTTGAAAATTACAAGAGGAGAAAGTGTCAAGTTCTTTCCATCTTTTCGGTCACTCTATGTCAATGTTTCTAGTTTCCAGACTAGCCCCTACAACACCTTGAATCTTGATATCAGGTAAGTCATAAGTGGATTTTGATCCCTCTGTAAAAATTTTGAAATTTTTCACTGCTATGCAAGGATAATATTAATCTCTTATCATTTATGGGCTCATGGTTCTTCGCTCTGCTAGTAGCAGAGTTTTTTTTGACATTCATTAAGTGCATATGCTAGTAGGGACTATCCTGATCAGTGATAGAGCCTACCCAGCCTCCAGGATAGTAGAGGCTTTAGGTCATGATGAGTGATTTTTTGGGTTAGTGATTGGAGTAGATTAGTAGTTCTATGTAATGTGTTTAAGTTTTTTAGCTTACCTACAATTTGGATAAATTCCTTGGGTGTCTTTAAATCATTCTGACAAGTTGGTGCTCAAACACTGTGTTTCAACACCATTTTCCCAATGCTCATTGTTTGTGTATTTCCACACATGTCGCACAAGTTTCATCCTGATCCATGATAGAGCCCACATCCCCAACCACCCTCTAGGATAGCAGAGGCTTCAGGTCATGATGAGTGATTGTTTGTGTTAGTGATTTCCAATTGGAGTAGATCAATAGTTCTATGTTTCATTTTTTAAGATTACTCAAAGACTATAGTTTGGATAAATTATTAAATTACCTGGGCATTTTTAAATCATTCTGACAAGCTGGTGCTTAAACACAGTGTTTCAGCACGGTGTTTCACCACCGTTTTCCCAATGCTCATTTTTTGTGTGTTTCCATGCACGTCGCACAAGTGTCATCCTGATCAATGATAGAGCCCACAACCCCACCCAGCCTCTAGGATAACAAAGGATTTAGGTCATGATGAGTGATTGTTTGGGTTAGTGATTACCAATTGGATTAGATCAATATTTCTATGTTTCAATTTTTGAGCTTACTCACAGACTACAGTTTGGATAAATTATTAAATTACCTAGGTGTTTTTAAATCATTCTTACAAGCTGGTGCTGAAACATGGTGTTTCAACATGTTTTTCCCAATGCTCATTGCTTGTGTGTTTCCATGCATGTCACATAAGTTTCATCATGATCAGTGCTACAGTTTGGATAAATTATTAAATTACCTAGGTGTTTTTAAATCATTCTTACAAGCTGGTGCTGAAACATGGTGTTTCAACATGTTTTTCCCAATGCTCATTGCTTGTGTGTTTCCATGCATGTCACATAAGTTTCATCATGATCAATGATAGAGCTCACAACCCCACCCAACCTCCAGGATAACAGAGGCTTTAGGTCATGATGAGTGATTGTTTGGGTTAGTGATTGCCAATTGGAGTAGATCAATAGTTCTGTGTTTTAGTTTTTGAGCTTACTTATAGACTACACTGTATAGTTTGGATAAATTATTAAATTACATGGGTGTTTTTAAATCATTCTCACAAGATGATGCTGAAACACAGTGTTTCAACACCATTTTCCCAATGCTCATTGCTTGTGTGTTTCCATGCACATCACACAAGTTTCATCTTGATCAGTGATAGATCCCACAGTCCCACCCATCCTACAGGATAACATAGGATTTAGGTCACGATGAGTGATTTTTTGGGTTAGTTATTGCCAATTGGAGTAGATCAATAGTTCTCTGTTTTAGTTTTTGAGCTTAATCACATACTACATTTTGGATAAATTATTGAATTACCTGGGAATTTTTAAATCATTCTCACAAGATGGTGTTGAAACACAGTGTTTTAACACTGTGTTTCAACACCATTTTCCCAATTCCCATTGCTTGTGTGTTTCCACTCACAAGTGTCATCAAGAAAATGGAATTACAAGGAAGAATGGAAATGGAAATACAAGGAAAGAACATAACTCAAGAAAAATGAGACGTAGAATCTTTGTCTTCTCTTTTCTATTGATATTGAATGAGTTGAAGTTCTCTTTTACATTCAGCAAGAAGAATCCTTTAATATATCCTTTGCTCCTTTCAATCTCTATTTTTCCAAGTGTATCATGGATAGAACTGCCATCAAACTTATCCATTTCCATCTCTATAACTGAGAGAGTGTTAAGACAATCTTCCTTTGCTTCTCTAGCCAACTTCTTACTTTCTTCAAGAGTTGTTTCCCAGAACTTTAAAGCCATTTCTCCCTTTATCTTCTCATACTGTGAAAAAGGGGAAAGCCTAGGTACATTGATTTTTTGTCTCCATACTATGAATTCTTGGAATTTGGATCTGGATGTATAGGCTTCTGTCTCCTTTTAATGAAAATTCTTCAATAAATTATTAATCACTTGATAATGTCTTTGAATAATATCCATATTTTGGTATAGGTCTCGCTGGACAGTTTCCAACTTTCCATTTATTTCAGATGATTGCTTCTTAAATGCAATGATATCCATTCCTGTGTTCTCAAATAAAGTTATTTGAGACTGCAATTGCTCTATTAACCTGTCTCTCTGGGAAAGAACAATATTTCTCACCTGTTGATTTTGAACACTTAATTCCAGTTTGTCTTCTAACTACTTTATTTGTTTCTCAAAACCTTGTCTGATTTGTTTTGTATCAAAATTGATTTTATTTCTAGCAATCATTTCCATCTGTTGCATATCATTATGAAATTGTTCAACCATAAGAATTTTTTTTCTAGTTGTTTTGTGAGATTATCCATTGACCACTAGTTAGCAGTTGCAAAGGCTCCCATTGAGTCTGCAACTTCTTTTGCAAATTCAGGGTCACTCTGTCCCTGCCCATCATATATCATTTTCTAATTTTTGGTAATTACTCCTTATTTCTATCGAGCTTCCTTTCTTATGATGGCCTTCCTTTTCTTGTTGAAAAAGAAATTTGATGGAGGCATTTATTCAAGTTGAATAGGTGTGAGGCCATCTATATTAATAATTTTTGAACCAGGTAACTCAAAACTTGTTTCTAGAGGAATTAATGATGGTATGGGAGAACTGAGTGTAATGGATCCTTCTGGGTTTGTGGCATATTTCATAGGAGTTTTATTATTTGGCGATGAGAAAGGAAAAGTATACTCGTGATTCATCAAAGCCTCAAATGATGTTAATAATTTTTGCTCATATTTACCTGGTACTAATATTATTTCATCTTTGGACAATGTATCTAAGATCTTCTCCCCTTCCTTAGCCTTGTCCTTAGGCAAGCTATGTTGCTTGGGCTCTGTCAATTCTGTCACCTATAAAGTTGGATTTTTTCCTCTCTACAAGACCTTGGGCAGACTATTCCATCTATGCTTATGAAAACTAGGAATCCTAACTATTGGTCTTGAGGAAAATTTTGAAATCTTCTTTCAACTTCATCGTATGATCTTACTCATCTGAAAATTTCATCATAGGGGGAATATTCATGTATATATCTTTTCATATTAAATTGAGATAGATGATTTTCAACCACCCTATGAGGATCATGCCTTTCATACTCAATATCAACCAATTTGATATCTTATAAGGTTGAATATTCAACCTTAGTGTGTCCAAAATTAGATAATGAAAACATGCCAACATGTATGGGAAAGGTTGGCCACACTCTCTTCTATGTTGCCCTCAATTCTTTAGTTATTACTCTTGATATTGTTTGATAAGATACTTCTCTACAAACCAGTCTGTTAGGTAGGAATATGGGGAGAGCATGTGGAGATAAATAACAATTGAATACTCTGATATAAGAAAACATTTCCTCAACATACTAATCTGCGATAGAACCCAAATTTTGAATGATTTGTTCTAAATTTCTAGGGTGAGGTTGCCCATAGATAGCTTCATGAATTGGGATTAGTACATTATGAAAATTTTCATAGAAGAAGTCCTTTGATTTTTCCTCCCATAATTTAGAGTGATAAAAATGTATGGGCTCGATGCTAGTTGAAGTCCAGCTCTAATTCATGAGAGGAAATGGAGTCCTGAAACAGATTGTGTCCATAATGAATGAAGACATATAAAAGGGGGCATGTTCTCCTTTAGATTCTCCAATTCATGAGAGGAAATGGAGTCCTGAAACAGATTGCGTCCATAATGAATACGGACATATAAAAGGGGGCATGTTCTCCTTTAGATTTTAGCATCTTGTATTCCACAATTTCCTTGGATAAATTATCTAATAATATTTTTACACAATCAAAAGTGTAACCCTCAACAACCTCATGGATTATGGGAACCCATTCTATAGTAAAATGCACATGATTTTTCCTACCGAACATTCTACATAGCATCCTGGAGATATACATGATATGAGCATCATAAGATGCTATAGAATATACACCATGGGTATCAGATTTGAAATTTCTTAGATTACCCCACCAGGTTTTCACTATATCATGGATGGTTCTATCATATTTAGTGCATTCCTCATCCTCAAAATTCAATATAAACTTTCACTATATCGTGGATGGTTCTATCATATTTAGTGCATTCCTCATCCTCAAAATTCAATATAAACGATGAATTGTAGGTATATTTGGGTTTAGAAGATAATTTATACATTACTTGAATATCCTTGGGTTGAAAAGAGCTTACGAAGGTCTTCTGGTGACTGAATATGCTTCTTTTTGGGATATCCACGTGTTCCAAGGCCCAACCCATCATATCAGTGTAAGGCATAAGTTTAGGCCTAGTAGCAACTTTATGTACTTCATACTTCACCACATGTCTAAGGATAACTGAAAATGTATCATCGTCTTCTTCCACTGAATCATTTGGACAGAGAGAATTAGAACGTCCGTGCTTCGAAATTTCATAAACTTGTTTCCAGGCTTTGGTAGCGTCTGTCAATCAAGAAATAGTATTTGAGAGTATATTTTCATTTGGGTTTGATTCGTTAGTCGGTAAATATTTATTCTTTCCTATTTTGTGTTGCCCCATGATTTTCGAAAGATGAAGTTAACCTTCCTGCGAGAAGAAAAACCTGTGAGCTCACAATGATGAATACGAAAAATTTCAGATGCTAATGGAGAAATGATTTGAAACTTGAAAATTGAAATGCCTCTATTTACAACAAAATTTAATGTCTAGCTATTTTTGTATTAATCTACTGACAGAGTAATCATTCCAAAATCTATCAACTTTATTACCTGGTGGTCGAAAAACTTATCCCAATATTTAATCCTAGCCAACTGGGTGTATTATTAATGGATGTAATTAAGATAATGCACACTGTACAGTGTACACTCTACTTCGACATTTTGACATTGGGGCATTATGAATGAAAAACAATGGATATCTTCCAAAGGATGAATTCACAGAGTAGTTAATCAATTATTAAATATTTGTTGTTTTAATTAATCATCGAATTAGGGTTTAAAGTCACTTTCAGTTTTAATTACTTGAAACTTTGAAAATTCAACATTCACAAGTTTTGAATGCAACATGGTGTACAGTGTACAGTGTATATCTCTCGAAGGCCGAATTCGCAGAGAAAATAATCAAACCTTTCTTCTCAAGTACTTTGCGACTCTGAAACTTCAAAGCTACAGGAGTTTGTGAGCGTGTATGTGCGGTGAGCACTAAGTACTTCGACAGTTTGACATTCAAGGGTTTTGATTGCAAGAAAATATAATTATAGATATCTCCCAGGGTCTGAATATTAATTACTTATCGTTAATCACAACTGGTTAAACCTATTTTAATTAATTAAGTTTTCTAAGTGTCTTATTTATCATGATCACAAGTGCTTCGGTATTTTGGTGCTTCGATGTTTTTGAACATATTATTTGATTTATCTGAATCTCCCGAAGAACAATCTCCCAGACTTAGATGTGGCAGTGATGATTTCACTTTCGATGATGTGTCATGCAAAAGGTGAGTGACACGTGTCACCTAAAAAAGTGTGAATGATCTGACAAAAATTTTCAAAAAGAGTGACATGTGTCAGCCAAAATGAAGTTTTTGATAGGTGGAATGTCACTCATCAACCAATTTTCAGTGAGTAGTAGTACTTCGACAGTTTGACATTCAAGGGTTTTTATTAAAAGACAATATATATCTCACAAAGGTCAAATCTACAGCATGATTACTTATCATTAATCATGACTAGTTAAACCTGTTTTAATTAATTAATTTTACTAAGTGTTTTATTTATCATGATCACAAGTGCTTTGGTATTTTGGTGCTCTGGCATTTTTGAACCTGTTCTTTGATTTATCTAAATTTCTTGAAGAAAAATCTCCCAGACTCAGATGTGGTAGTGATGACATCACTTTTGATGACATGTCATGCAAAAGGTGAGTGACATATGTCACCTAAAAAAGTGTGAATGATATCAAAAAAATGCCCAAAAAGAGTGCCACGTGTCAACCAAAATGATTTTTTTGATAGGTGGCATATGACTCATCAGCTGATTTTCAGTGAGTAGTAGTACTTCAGCAGTTCGACATTCGGGGGTTTTGATTGCAAGAATATAGATATATCCCGAAGGTTGAATCTACAAAGTGATTACTTATTGTTAATCATGACTAGTTAAACCTATTTTAATTAATCAAGTTTGCTATGTTTCTTATTTATCATGATCACAAGTGCTTCGGTATTTGAGTGCCTCATCATTTTTTAACCTTTTCTTTGATATATCTGAATCTCCCAAAGAACAATATCCCAAACTCATATGTGGCAGTGATGTGGAAATGATGACATCACTTTCGATGATGTGTCATGAAAAAGGTGATTGACATGTGTCACCTAAAAAATTTTGAATGATATGACAAAAAGGCCCAAAAAGAGTGCCACATGTCAGCCAAAATGAAGTTTTTGACAGGTGGCTTGTGACCCATCAGTCAATTTTCAGTGAGTAATAGTACTTCGACAGTTCGACATTCGAATGTTTTGATTACAAGACAATAGATATCTCCTAAAGGCTGAATCTACAGAGTGATTACTTATCGTTAATCACAACTAGTTAAACCTATTTTAATTAATTAAGTTTTTTAAGTGTCTTATGTATCATGATCATAAGTGCTTTGGTATTTCGATGCTTCAATGTTTTTGAACCTGTTCTTTAATTTATCTGAATCTCCCGGACTCAGATGTGGTAGTGATGTGGCAGTGATGATGTCACTTTCAATGATGTGTCATGCAAAAGGTGAGTGACACGTGTCACCTAAAAAAATGCGAATGATCTGACAAAAATTCCCAAAAAGAGTGCCACATGTCAGCCAAAATGAAGTTTTTGACAGGTGGATTGTGACTCATCAACCAATTTTATTTAAAATATTTTCACGGAAAACTGTCTCCGGAGTTAAGGACTCTGGAGCTTTACAACTTCGTTTTTTTTTTTTAGGCATTCTGAATTTGAATTTTGAAACTCCTGAATTGTGAAGTCTCAAAGTGCCTTTGTAATTTTCTTTTTTTTAATACTCACACAAGTTTGGAACTTTAGAATTGCGGGAACCATTGATCCGATTGACTAAAATTCTTTAGTGGATGATATTGGAAGTGCCCTGTCAAGATATAACAAACATATTTTTATTCAATGAAAAACAAATTTCCTAAGTTTTTTTGTGATTTATTTTTAAGGATAAAAACTGAAAAAAATTTCAAAGTTTAAATTTAAATTTCTAAAATGTTCTAACTGGGAATTCATTAAGTGCATATGCTAGTAGAGATTATCCTGATCAATGATAGAGCCCACCCAACATCTAGGATAGGAGAGGCTTTAGGTCATGACGAGTGATTTTTTGGGTTAGTGGTTGGAGTAGATTAGTAGTTTTGTGTAATGTGTTTAAGTTTTTGATCTTACCCACAGTTTGGATAAATTACCTGGGTGTTTTTAAATCATTCTCACAAGTCAGTGTTGAAACACGGTGTTTCAACACTGCTTTTCCAATGCTCATTGCTTGTGTGTTTCCACACATATCACACAAGTTTCATCCTGATCAGTGATAGAGCCCACAGCCCCACCCAACCTCTAGGATAAAAAAGGCTCAAGGTCATGATGAGTGATTGTTTGGGTTAGTGATTGCCAATTGTAGTAGATCAATAGTTATATGTTTCAAATTTTGAGCTTACTCACAAACTTCACTGTACAACTTGGATGAATTATTAAATTAACTGAGTGTTTTTAAAGCATTCTCACACGCTAGTGCTGAAACATGGTGTTTCAACATGATGTTTCATCACCTTTTTCCCAATGCTCATTTCTTTTGTTTTTCATTTCACATCACACAAGTGTCATCCTGATCAGTGATAGAGCCCACCTAGCCTCTAGGATAACATAGGCTTCATGTTATGACGAGTGATTTTTTGGGTTAGTGATTGGATTAGACCAGTGGTTCCATGTTTAAGTTTTTGAGCTTACCCATAGTTTGGATAAATTACCTAGTCATTTTAAATCATTCTCACAAGCTAGTGCTGAAACATAGTGTTTTAGCACCATTTTCCCAATGCTCATTGCTTGTGTGTTTCCATTCACAAGTTTCATCCTGATCAGTGATAGAGCCCACCCAACCTCTAGGATAGAAAAGGCTTCAAGTCATGATGAGTGTTTTTTTGGGTTAGTGATTGGAGTAGATCAATAGTTCTATGTTTAAAATTTTGAGCTAATGGAATTTTAAATCATTCTCACAAGCTGGTGCTAAAACATGGTGTTTCAGCACCATGTTTCCCAATTCTCACTGCTTGTCTGTTTCTAAGCCCCAAGTATCATTTTGATTAGTGATAGATCCCACCCAGCCTCAACCTTCTAGGATAACATAGGCTTTAGGTCATGACGAGTGATTTTTTGGGTTAGTGAATCAGTGATTAGATTATATCAGTAGTTATGTATATGGTGTATGCTAAAGTGACTTATTTTTAGATAAGTATTGTTGGTTTTGTAACTTGTTGAGAAGAATTGAGTTCTTAAAATTGTTGTCTGTTTCTAAGCCCCAAGTATCATTTTGATTAGTGATAGATCCCACCCAGCCTCAACCTTCTAGGATAACATAGGCTTTAGGTTATGACGAGTGATTTTTTGGGTTAGTGAATCAGTGATTAGATTATATCAGTAGTTATGTATATGGTGTATGCTAAAGTGACTTATTTTTAGATAAGTATTGTTGGTTTTGTAACTTGTTGAGAAGAATTGAGTTCTTAAAATTGATATATCTCTTGCATTTGTGTTGACTTTCCAAATGGATGAATAATTTATATTATTTTTCTCATGCAGGTTTCACTTTTGCTTTATAGATCGATTTGAAATTCTAACTATGAAAATTTCAGTGAGATGTCAAACAACAATAATGGAAAGAAAGCATCAAAACAAAGGGATGTATTTTCTTACTTTCAAAACCCTCAATCCAAGAACCCATATTCTCTTCATGATTCAATCTCTTTTGAGAAATGCATCAGTGAAAGTCAAATAGATGTCAACTCTTCTGAGAATGCATCTAATATCCATATAATAGATGATGAAACATGTTACTCTAGTGATCAAATTGAGATGCTTTCACTAGAAATTGACAATAAAAATGTTTAAGGTTTTTCCATGGAAGGCAACACAAACCATTCACAATCACAAAAAAGGAAAAAAGGCCAATGAGACATAGGGAGACAATTTCGATCATATTGGGTCTCAAAATTTCCATTTATTGAACCAATACCTCCAACAAATGAGAAAGATTATTCACAAGAGGTTAAATTCATTATATGTAGTTGGAAACTTAGAAAGACAGTAAAATTGCAGATGAAGTTAGATACAATAGAGAAACATGCAGGAAAGGTGTATGATAAGGAAATTGTAAATGGAGAGGATAAATCTATTATCAAATGGAAATCTTCTGAGGAATGTCGACATCTCAAATATGAAGATGAATATAATAAATACTTAATTAGTAAGAGAAAACTCAAGGAAATTGGAGGAACCATCACATCTCTCTTTGGAAAGACGATGGAAATAAATTTGTTATCCAAGACGATGCAATTAAGAACTGCATTTCACATCTTATCTAGAGGTCGTCCTATGACATATTTTCTAGAATACAAGAACTTTGTATCTTTTATTGAAGTGTCAAATTTTCCATCTTCTCATTTGTTAGTAATGAGTGGTTGGAAATGGGAAAAATATCTAGCTCAAGTAGAAAGGGATGATTTGAAAGAGAATATTGCAAATGCTAGGTTTTTGTCATTGTCTTTAGATGAAGTTGCAACTATTGATAATACTTCATGGATCTAAATGAGCATTTATATGTTTAATGATCATGTTAGGTATTCATATTTACTTGGGATTCATAAAATGAGAGAGAATTGTACATCTCAAAATATTTGTGAACTTGTCATCAAGACTTTGAAGGAAATTGGTGGTATGGATCATTTAGTGATTGTGAAAAAGTTGGTATGTTTCAGAGCAGATGGAGCAGCAGTCATGCAAGGGCAAAGGAATGGCCTTTGTGTCAAAATAAAACTAGCAGCTTCGCCATTTATTATTAATATTCATTGTATGGATCATAGAATGAATTTTGAATTTAAAATAGTAAGAAATTTTCCACTGGTTTCAAAAGTTGAATATCTTGTATGTGAAACTCATGTATACTTTTGTCATAGTCCCAAGTGATTTAAAGAATTTCAACAGTTTGCTGAGGGTGTTACAGATGGAAAAAAACTACTAAAATATGTTGATACAAGATGGATCTCATTGAATGGACCAACTCTAAGACTATTTAGTGAGTACCAATCCTTATTAGGGGTGATGTATGAATATCGCTTCAGTGTAGACAAATCTCAAGATCTTCTCCTTCGATTAACTGATATAGAGACATTATTAACATTGGTTGGAATTCTTCCTATGCTTTATGAAATGAATGTCCTTGTGAAAATTTCACAGAGCCACACAATGTCTATTGAATAATACACACATACAAGAAAATTATCATGTCTTCAATTGGATAATTTGTATATGATGTCAGAGTCTTTCACAGGTCCAACATTTAAGGGTTGGACTACTATCAAAGATATAGAAAACATTGAAAATTATTTGAAATTTGATGGAAAAAGGAATAATATGTATGGAAGTGTGTGAGTATATGGTTTCATTTCATTATGTTAGAAATATGGGATGAATCACTAAATATTTCCATGTGTCAAGATACCAAGTCAACAATCTTGTGATTTCAGTGAAGCAGAACTTGATAGAAATTGCAAAATCACTAGCATCAGAGATACGAGAACGATTACCTCAAGATGAATTATTAGAGGCCATGTCTTTGGTATACTCTCAATATTGGAACCCTGAACAAAATAGAGAGGCTAAAAGAATTTGACTTTTTAGCAAAATTAAAAATTTTAGCGCACCAATTTGGCAAGAATCGCAATGTACAAGGAGAAGAGATTGAAGGTATATTAGATTCATCAAAGTTGTATATTGAAGGTATATTAGATTCATCAAAGTTGTATCAACAAGCCAATCTATTTGGTCAAAAAATGTTAGATAAATATTGTGGTTTGGAGAAACCTCTACAACATGGTGCAATAACAAGATTATGAACTCAATTAGGTGAAAGCCAATACCTATAAGAAAACATGTCAGAATATTTCAAATTAGTAGATTTATGTCAAACCATGATTTTGGGATCGATGGAGGATGAGAGAATTTTTAGTGCACTATCATTCTTGAAGTCAAAGTTGAGGAAAAAGTTTGATAAACATATGGATACATGTTTACTATTATATGTAACAAAGTATGACATAAACAATTTTCCATTCGAAAGAGCACTAGCTCTTTGTCGATCAGATTGTGATAGAAGGGGAGAATACAACACAAACAATTCCTTTAATGAACTTGATATGGAAGATAATATTTTGGAGGATCATAATAATAGTTCATCTACATATTTTTCTGTTCAAAATATAGAAAGTGAGGGTCGAGAAGTTGATGTGAACTAGGACATTAATATACCCCAAGATGTTATTTAAGCCATTATACATGAGGGGACTCTTATTTTGACTTAGATGTTCCATTGATGATTGGTGCTGTAGAAATAATGAATGGAATGACACATGTGATGTGATTCTTATTAGTTTATTGACTTAATTGTTCCTCTATTTTAGGAGTACATTGGAAAAAGGTAATTCTTTATGGGAGCAAGATTAGCATCTGTAAATTTGAGATTGCATTTAAGGTAAAAATAGGTTCTCTATTTTGTATTAAACAATGTAACATTGAAACTACATTTATTTGATTGAAGCTATTTTAAGTTTGATGGTTTGATAGTTAACTAAGCCATTCTCTTTTTCCTATTTGTGACAGGAAATGAAGCTAGTATTTGATGAAGTTGAGACCTATCTCTTCACATAGATAGTGTCCTAGTATAAAAGACTAAATAACTAATTAACAAGACTTTCGCTAAGCAAGAATGGACTCATTCAAGACTCAAGTACATAAAACTTCTTGGATTTGTAACTTTGATATCTTGGAAAATTTTAATGGTTTGTTTTTTGTTTGCATTGGGACCATTTATTCATCTTTGGAACTTTGGTTTTATTTTGATTAAAGATTGTGTTAGTCCCTTGAATGATTCTAGTTCTCATTTGATGCTTCTAGTTCGTGGAAAAGTACTTTTATTTCCTTTCTCTTTGTATAATGACTTAAAAATTTTCACCATTTAGAATATATTATGTTTATTTATATTTTCTTTGAGAAGACATGTTGGTATTCATAAAAGGAATGAGCCACGAGTTGCTAAGAGAAGAGAAAAATGGTCTATGTACTGGCCTACTAGATTCCTACACAGTCATCATAGGACATCTATTGCCAATGAGACCAACATTCCTCTAATGCATTTATAATTTTAATTTCATGAATAAAATAACTTTACATGTATCCTCTCAATAAAAATGTTATGAAATGATTTGTAATCTAGTCTGGCTATTTCAAAGGAAATCAAGCACAGTCTCTGCATAAACATTGAGTTTTATGACACTAATACATATGCAATCAACCAAGCTAATCAATACCTACTCAAACTCTGATAATTTCTGAGACTATTATATATTTCCTTCTCATTGAACACATCTAAATCTAACTGCTAAATTAATCCTTCACCACTAAACCACTCCTTGCATAAAATAAACCACTTAGATGAAATGAATTAAAAGATCTATATTACTTTTGCAAGAATTTAAATCCTCTCAAAGGATATACTATATGATTGCATAAATAAAATTCACACTTCAAAGAAATTGTAACTTCATTAAATCATAAATCCACAATCACACCTCCATCTAGATCTGG
>CBVK0100530987.1:0-11258 GCA_900067695.1 Picea abies | reverse complement strand
TTCAACCAAAGATTTATGACTTTACTAAATAGAATACCTAAAGATTCACAACCTCCAACCAATGTCATCTTACAATTTTACACTACTTTTCTCCCTTTTTCAATTGTTATCTTTGTTAAAAGAGAAGCTAAAGCCACACTGGATAAAAATATGCAAGAAAAATTAGAAGTAGAGATGCAAATGATGAGCATAGCCAGAAAAAATCCTACTAAATAAAGGAGATCCTTACCTCCCTCTCAAAGAGTCATGTTTAAAAAAGAAAAGAAGGATAAAGAGGCTTTAGATCTTGAAAACTTACATAAATTAGTTAAGAGTCTGGCTAATGATATAATTGACATCAATAAAAATGTAGCAGAAGAATCCATATCTAAACAAACTTGGAAACATTTTGTCAAAAGAAATAAGTTTCCACCTCCAGGTAATCAGATTCTTGTTGTTGATGAAGAAGAAGAACAAGAACAAGAAATAGAACATGATGAGGAAGACATTGAAAATTCTAAAGTGAATATCATTTGGGACATTGTAGATGGTATAATTGATGATGAATAATATCTACCCAATGAAGAAGTAAATGCAATCCAAACCAAAATTAAGGGTCCTCCTACTAATTCTGCAACACCATCCCCTCCCATTGTACCTAAGAAAATTGTCCCCGAAGGCAAAATAATTACCAAGACTTTATTGATTTATGATCAACTAGACTACGACTTGGTGGAAGACATGAAGAGAACAAGAGAAAAAATTTCAATCTATCAGTTAACATAGTTAAAACAACATAAAAAAACAATTTACTAAAAGAATTAGAAAGTAACAATGTTAAAAAACAAACAACCACAGCTTCAAGTAAAGACAAAGAAAAGTTGTTCAAAATTCCTCTTCGAATAAGAATAAGAAAATCAATGCCAATGATTTGTTGATGGGAGATAAATCCAACTCAGACACACCACCCTTTATCTTAACATTTGAAATCTTCAACGGAAATGTGCACAATTGCTTGGTACACTCTGGAGCATCATCAAACATAATGCCATATTTTGTTTGTAAGAAAATTAATGTTCAGCCTCAGAAATTTTCCATATAAATTGTACAACTTGATAGAACACAAGGTAAAGTTTTAGGTGAACTAAGGATGTTTTTATCAAATTATATTCTTACCCTAAGGTTCATCAAACTATAGACATCATTGCGGCTGACATTCCTGAAGCATACAGTTTGATTCTAAGCAGGGACTAGTCAGAAAAACTACATGAACATTTTTCTACAAATTAGTCACATCTATGGTTACCATACAATGGTAAACCTAATCAAATTAGAGTTGATCAAGAAAAACATATGAAATTCATAGTGACTGATATTGATGGTGAAAATGAACCGATTTTGTTTTCTAATTCCATTTTGGGAAACTATTGCAGTAATTCATATTTTGAAAATTTTGCTGCAGAAATTTCATCATTCATAGATTCATCTGTATGATCAGAGGTTGTAAAAGTTTCTCAAACTAATTCTTTGAGATGCATATCTTTTTCCTCTGATATTTTAGAATCCACTTAAAATAACAATTTCTCGACTTTGTTTTTTGATGGATCAAAATTTAATGAAGGTGTTGGACCAGGTTTCATTTTGCGAGATCAAAAATGTAGCAAAACTATGTTAGTCTATAGGATACAATTCCAATCATTAAACATCATTTCAAAATCTGAAGTTAATCTTGAGGATTTTTATGATCTTCATGATAGGTTTAAAACAGAAACTAACTGCAAAACACACAGTTCTTGAATGAAATTTGAAATCATAAATTTGGGAACTGAAGAAAATCCTAAAAATATCAATCTAGGCTTAAGATGCACTCCCTCAGAAAGATATTCTTTATTAACCTTTTCAAAAAATATAAAGATGTTTTTCCTTGGACATATAATGCTCTAGAAACCTATGATACTTCATTTTTTCAACATATCCTTCCACTAAATCCCAATGTCAAACCAGTCCAACAGAAATTGAGGAAAAATTACCCTAACTTAGAAATTCAAATTAAAAAAGAATTATATAAATTGCTACATGCAAGAATAAGTTTTCTTGTCAGGCACTCTCAATGGTTGTCTAATATGGTTCCAGTTAGGGGAAAAAATGGAGTCATTGAGATCTGTATTGACTTTAGGAACCTGAATAAGGCTTCCAAAAAGGATAATTTTCCCCTACCCCCAATGGAACAAATTTTACAGTATGTGGCAAGATATGAAATGGTGTCTTTCTAGATGTATTTTCAGGATATAACCAGGTCTTAGTTTCAAAATTCAACCAATTAAAAATTACCTTAGGAAAAAATGAGGTACCTAAGCATACAGGAAAATGTCATTTGTCTTAATAAACGTTGGGGCTACATTTCAATGTGCCATGGACATTGCCTTTAAAGACATTGCCTTTAAAGTTCTAGTGAATAAAATAGTGGTAATATATTTAGATGAGGTCATTGTCTTCTCCAAGAACAAATCTGATCATGTGCATCATATTAAACATTTTTTTTACCACTATAGAAAATACAACATCTCTCTTAATCCTAAGAAAATAGTCTTTGCTCAAAGAGAGGGTAAGTTTTTGGGATTTATTGTTTCTAAATCAGGAATTGAGATTGAACCCGAAAGAACGAATTCAATATTAGAAATCCCTTTTCCTCATAATATGAAAAACATGCAATCTTTGTTAGGACAAATCAATTTCGTTCGACAATTTGTGCCTAGTTTTGCAGAAACAATAAGACCATTATAGAATATGATTAAAAAAGATGTTATTTTCAAATGGAATGACAATGAAAGAGAGTCATTTAAAGCAATAAAAGAAGCAAGTGTGCAATCCCCATCATTATCATCTCCTAATTTCAGCAAGGATTTCACTCTTTACACTTTTTCTTCATATTTTTCTTTTGTTTTCATCTTACTCAGAAAAATGATCAAGATGTTGAAATCTCTATTTATTTTATGAGTACATGTTTTAGGGTGCATAATTAAACTACTCAGAAGTAAAAAAAAATAGGAATACGCAATATTCAAGGATATCAAACACTTTAGTCCTTTTATATTAAAATCACACACCAAAGTGATTTTCACATTCCCTTCAGTGTGAAATTTACTTGTGCACAAAGATATTGGAGACAAGAGGGAGAACTAGATGACTACCTTGCAAGAATATGATTTGTAAATTAGACCTTCCACATTCATTGGAGATCTAGACCTTTGCAAATTAGCCACATAATCAATGGATTCAAAATCTAAAAATAAATATGAAGAGAAAGAATAGTTAGAAGTACAAAATAAAAAAATGTATCTCACTTCTAATTCTTTTGATTCGTGGTACAAAGACCTCAAATTTTTCCTCACTCGTGGTTTTTCTCCTCTCCGTTATGAGGCCAAAAAAAATAAACAAGCATTACTGTTGAAATCTTCACGCTATCAATTAATTAATGGATTATTATTTAGGAAAAATTATGATTTCATTTTGTTATGATTGTGATTTAGAAAAATATGATGCGGACAAGGTATTATCTTATTTGCATGATGGTCCTGCAAGAGAAAATTTCAGTGGAGACATAACATCCCATAAAATCTTATGAGCATTTTACTACTGGACAACTTTGTTTAGGGATTCCCATACATACATAAGAAAATGCATTTTTATTCCAAACTGTTGCTGGAAGAGAAAAAAAACATGCATTTCCATTGCAACCTATAAAACCCAATGGACCGTTTGAGAAATGGGATTTAGTCATCATCAAATAAATAACTTCAAACTCTTCATGATTACACAAATACATCTTGAAAACAAAGGATTATTTCACTAGGTGGACAAAGGCCATTCCCTTGAAAATTTCCAATCAAGATCATGTGATATATTTTATCAAATAGTTCATCAACACAAGGTTTGGCATTCCTAACACTCTGGTATTTGATAACTCTTCTTATTTTTCTCCAGTAAATTTAACTAAATTTTCTCTAGAGAAAGGTATTAAAATACGATATTATGCCAACTACTATCTACAAGGTAATGGTCTGGAAGAATCCACCAATAAAAACCTTATTCGAATCATTAAAAGAACCATTGATGAAAATCATAGAAATTGGCACAACTCATTTTCATCATCATTATGGGATGACAGAATCACACCCAAAAGTGCTTTAGGAAATTCTCCTTATTTCCCTGTCTCTGACAAGGAGGCCATCCTACCAACTAATGTAGTTTTACCCTCCCTTCAATTGGCGCAATCTTCCAAAGAATATCACTTCCCCAAAATGAAAGAACGCATAGAGGAATTATTAAAACTAGAAGAAGAAAGGGATAGATCCAAACAAACTTTTACTAAAAATCAAAGAATAATGAAGAAATGGTTCGACAAACATTCAATCGGCATTAAAAACTTTTAGATTTATGATTTAGTGTCGAAATGGGATAAAGCTCATGAAGAAAAATGAAAACATACTAAATTTCAAAATGTATGGCTTGGCCCATTTCAAATTGTTGAAAAGATTGTCCCTTCTACATTCATCCTTCAAACACTAGAAGGCAAGAAGGAAATTCTCCCAGTGAATTGCCAGATTCTCAAAAAATACTTCTGATAAAAAATCACAAAACTATAAAATATGTAAATAGGTTTGTTTTTATTTTTCTAATTTTGTATTTTGAAACAATAAAAGGTCGTTATATTCAATAATTATTGACACATTTTGGGTTGTATTACATGTCAACCTACAACTGAAAAGCATCACATTCAAAACATCTATATTAAGTTTCATGATTTGGAAGAGAATTTCTTTATATTAGTGGTCGAACTCATTTTTCACCAAGACCTCATATCTATATCACTATTGCATCTTAGGTTTCATGCAAATTGTGTGTTATGAGCTTCTCATTTCACACCTAAAATCTTATAAAAATAATTGGTGGAAGAAAGACCTTAAGATGAACCCTGTAAGTAAATAGATTGCCAAGAAAATCTAAATAACTCTTGTATCGCCCCACTTCCTTAAGCACTCAATTGTTAAAGAAATACATATATTTAAATAACAAAGGGTGCAACTAAATAAGTCAAGAAAGTTGAAAGCACAATTTGTGTGGAAAGTACAAGTAAACCTATCGGGGATATGGAATCTCAGTGGCAGCAGGCCATGCTTGTATGATACTAAGGCATCTTCATCAAGGCTATGGATGCTCACGGGAAGTGAAGCAATTTCATTTCAAAGAGAGATGAGGAACAAACAAAGAAAAATGTCTACTTACTCAAGGTAAAATTCTTAGACCACACCTTGTACCAATGTTTTGGACTAAATCTTAAGGAAATTAACTTAAGAAGTACATTCAAAGATACAATTTGTAAGTTACCAAATACTTGCTTTTGTTGAGAATATATTTAATGCTTGGTCATTGGTGGTACCCATAAATTAAGGAATCTATTCTTACAATCATGTGACTTAACTCTAATGTTTGATGTGTATAAGACTATCAGGTAAAGTTGGACAGAGATAATTGTTTCTCCCATTATGTCGCCATTTGTTGAGACTCAACAAGCCCCCATTATATTTAGATTTTAGAATGAATAATAATGGGTCCCTTTTGTTTATTTTCAGTTTCTTTGATTTTCATTTTCAAATTTTTGATGGTATTTATTTCAAATAATCTTTAAAAAACTAAATAAATATAAATAATTAAAATAACCAATAAACTCACTGAGAATGTCTCGATCTCCTGACATATTGATATACCCAATGGACCAATTTTTTAAACATCGGATCGCATCTCACCATAGGTTAATTTTTTAATAAAGTTTTGCGACATCCCGATATCTCAGTGAGTAATGACAGGTTAATACCGGATCAAAGTTTTTGTTCAGACCTCTCTTTAATTTTTGAACCTCGACGCCTAGATCCCTGGTCTCTCAGTAGTACTGGATCAGGATTTTCTTACCAAAATTTAGTTTCATAATAATTATCGATCTCTCGGTATCTCGATTCCCCGGTATCTTGGTGATCATAGATTCTAAAATACATGAGATTGGTTGTTAACCTTAGGTTCATGTGTTTTCTCTTCAATAAAAGGAACGATCCCCAGTGCCCTAATTAAATCATAAAACACTAATTCAAACTCCAATAAAAGTAATAATCATGTTGGATCGGACTTCACCTTTTGTATATATAAGTATAGTTCTTTAAATTTCCCTATGACCTGGTACCCGATATTGAACTTTACCTCGTAGGTTTAAATAGCTATAACTATCATGTCCTTCATTATGTCTCTACCGTGACTTTTATTAACCTTAAATGAAAATTAATGAAGCGTCGATTTCATATTTTTAATGCATTAATTCACTTCAACTCATGCATAAATTCACTAAGGCAGTTTTCAGTATGGTAACAAATCCCAATTTATTGAGCATAGAAGTTTTAATTTGCATCGTTTCCACTAAAATTTCCTTCCACTAGTTAGTATTAGGATTCTTTTGAGTAAGTTACTGAAACCTTTTAGTTATTTAAAGAAAACAATAACTTATATTTTTTTTACTTGTAGGAATTTTCAAAGATAGAATTACTCGGAAAAGCAAATCAAAGCAGCAGAACAACGAGGAAGAAGAGATTGAAAAGAACCCCAACTCAGCATTCTTCTCTAATACCACATTCAAGATAGGAATGAAAAATAGTCTGGAATGGAGTTGAATATATACATTCATAGAAGGAGATTTCACTAAATATTATGAGTTAGATGCAGATGATTTGGTTGATGTCAAAGAATCCAAACTTCACAAAATCGCTACCAAACCAGCCTTAGTTCCCTACTATGATATGGTATGGTGGATTGTTTCACATACTGATATCTCTACATGAACTATTTTTAATTCATCCCACCAAGTTGTCAGTTCTTTCAAACCCGGTGATGTTAGTAATATGTATAAATTAATCCCACCCACAGCTAGGAGTGATGAGGGTTTCCTTAGAGAAATCATTAAGAAAAATGTTAAAAAAGAGGAAATGCAAAGTGATGATTTGATTAGAGAATGGTGGTATGACCCTAATTCTTTCAAAGTCATAGGTGATAAGGTCTACCCTATCCCTAGACTAAAGAAATACCCCATGTCAGTTGCCATAATACTATGTCTCCTATTTGGCAAGAAAGATTCCTATAAATTCAAACTAAGGTGGGTTCCTCTTATTCACCAAGTCCTCACGAGGAATATTTTTAATCAAGCTCATATACGTTCTTCCCATATCAAACAAGAAGTGCAAAAGACTCAAGAATCACCTCCAAGATATTGTCCAACACTTTTCACGTCTACCTATCTAATTGATTTTGTTTGTGCAGTAACCCATTTCCCCCTTCTAACTTTGAGTTGGTCTCCCTCTGAGGAGGAAATTCTTTTATACTACTCTAAAATGTGGGAAATCAACTGCAAAAATAATTTCTATGACATGTGAAATTTCTTTATCATTCCCTTGCATCTACTTTTGAAAAGAAAGCCAGCCCCTAGATTCACCCAAGAGGCCATGGATGCTATAAAAGAAATTGGTGATTGGTTTGTAGATGAATAATTTTCTTACATCAAGATTTATGGTTGTGAAGGGTCTCCTAATATATTACCCATGTATGTCCCATACATGTTAGCGTTAAGAGAGATTGCATATCAAATTGTTAGTGTTGGCATTGCAACCACTTTGGTAAAAAGTTAGAAAAGGCAATGGTTGACTTTCCCAATTTTACCAGGTATTTATACCTTGTTAAATGCAAAACATGCTCAAAGGGAAGTAGATCTATTAGAGGGAATCTGGCTAGCCCAAGGAAATTTAAAAAAACTTGATCCAACAAAAGTTGTTAAAAATCATTATGTTGTGGTCAAGAGAAACTAATATATTCATGAAGATAATCCTTTTTATCTTATTTTCCAGAGAACCAAAATATTTCATGAAGTATCTCAGAGAATTGAGGCCATTAGAGACATTTTTTATTTCTTAAACTTCATTGAATCTCAAGTTAAAAGAAGTAAATGTTTTCTCAAGGAAAAGAATAGAAAGAAGGGGATTGAAGAAACTGAAGAAGATAATGATGAGGATGAGGATAAATCATCTAAATCTAAACCAGAAATAGATCATAATGCTTCTACAGTAGAAACACAGATGGATGAATATTCACAAAAGGATGCAACATGAGAAGAGGGTTTTAATAGAACAACTATCCAAACTCCTCCCAATAGGCTTGAAGTGAGTATATAATTCAACACCAATATGGATATGGAATATTCTCAAACAACAATCATATCGGTTACTGGTCCTATTGATACTACTCCAATAACTTCAATTCCAGCCAATACAAGATATTGCATTATCTTTAGGCAATTTTGATTTTTATGACAAAACCAAAATTATAGAAAGGAGAAAGTCCAAAAAGAGGAAAATGACCCACCATGAAGAAACCACAAAAGAGGTAACCCAATTATGGAATGTTGCACATTTGAACGATAAATAATTTACAGAGGAATCTTTTGATGCCTTAGGGCCATTTTCCAGTGCAAATAAATGGTCTGTGAGCATATTGACTAACCAGTTGAAGAAATAGAAGAACAAAGTAAAAGTGCTTCTAGAACATCAAAGGATACAAGAAGCATAAATCTCAGGTTAGATATCTCACAAAAGAAAATAATCTCTCTCAGAATATCATTGCAAAATTGACAACAAAAATAGATGAGATTAAAATTGAGCATGACAGATATTGCATTATCTTTAGACAATTTTGTTTTTTATGAAAAAACCAAAATTATAGAAAGGAGAAAGTCCAAAAAGAGGAAAATGACCCACCATGAAGAAACCACAAAAGAGGTAACCCAATTATGGAATGTTTCACATTTGAACGATAAAAAATTTATAGAGGAAGCTTTTGATGCCTTAGGGCCATTTCTGGTGCAAATAAATGGTCTGTGAGCATATTGACTAACTAGTTGAAGAAATAGAAGAAAAAAGTAAAAGAGCTTCTAGAATAGCAAAGGATACAAGAAGACAGTTGGACACAGAAGCATAAATCTCAGATTATATATCTCACAAAAGAAAATAATATCTCTCAAAATATCATTGCACAATTGACAACAAAAATAGATGAGATTAAAATTGAGCATGATAGATAGGTAGTCACATTTATTAAGGAAAAGGAAAAGATCAGCAAAGATTATGTCAAGCAGATAGATACCTTGACTACTCAATTAGAAGAAGTGAAAATAAAAAATGAGAATTTTGAAATCCTAAGGAAAGAAGAAATGGAGCTTAATGTTAAATTATCAGCTTCACGAGTATTATTCTATTCAATATTGTATGTCATTAAAGAATAGCATGAACAAATCCTAGAGTTTTATGTTGGATCTCAATTATTATCTAAAAAGAAAAAGGAGCTCCAAGCTATATTTGATAATTTGGAAATATAGGAAGCACAAAGACCCAGTTTTCAACCAGGGTACTCCAAAATGTATGAAGAGGAAAAAATTCAAATGCAAACCTCACTTGACTCCTAGCAAGAAAAACATTTGTTTTCACGGGGTTTCATTGAAGAAACAAGTAAAAATTGTTCAACCTTATGGGATTCAACGGTAGATATCATTGAAGAATACGAGATGCCTCGTGTGCAATTTCTAGGAAAATCAATGCCATTATCAAATTGTCTCACAGATGTGCATCGGCAGATAGATTCAAGGGAAAATAGAATCAATAATTTGAGTTAATGGAATCTGGAAAGTGTTCGTAAATTTCTTACTCAGCCAGTAGAATATTCAAAAGAAATTGATATTTTTTTATCAAAGTTATCATCTGGATGAGAGGAAATTGCTAAGAAGATTTACCGATGTAAATTAAACAAGGAAATTCCCCAGCCTCTATTAATTGCACTTATGTTAGAAAACGTTTATTTATGGCAAAGTCAAGGACAAATGCAAGGGGAAAACGTCATCACATGTGTTGCTAGAACTAAGGAAACTATCTCTCCTTAGTATTAGCAAAAAAATCAAACCAAACATCTAGGAATATCAATTTTGGAAACAGTTCTACAATCTAGTGCCATTTCTTCTATTTATTGTAATTTTGTAGAAAGACCATGGGGGTTGGAAATTCTAGAGAGAAGTCTATGTGCATTGTTGTAAAAGCCTTAATATTTTAAGTTTTGAAGACCTAGAAGTGGCAGTAGATATATGATGTTTTGTTGGTTTTGGTACTATTATTCAAGACTAATGAAATATTTATTTTGAAAGGTTTTGGTACTATTATTCAAGACTAATGAAATATTTATTTTGAAAGCCACTCTTTTCTTTTGTCAAATTTATTTATGAATGAAAGTTTTATGTTCTCAATTTTTGCGCTTTTGTTAGAATTTTGAGAAAAAAAATTATGATTCATTCTTAACTAGGTTTGGTATGAATGATTAGAAATTAAAACATGAGTATGCATATTAATGATTGTCAATTAACTATTTTCTTGATTTGTTATTGAGACGCATAAGTGTAAACAATTGTTTTGGCTATAAGAACTAATTCTGAAGTCTGGCAACTTATCTTTATTTCATGTTTAATTTCCATTATTCAATCTGGCTATGTAGATTGGTATTGGCTTAGTAACTATTTACTAAGTTAAAATTGAGATGTATTTATGATAACAGTTAGCAAGCTCCTTGAACTATTTATGTGATCTAGTGGCTCATTTTTACCTCATATTCATCATATAATCTCTTCTTGCTCCTCACTAGAATATTGTGAACTATTTATGTATTCCAGTAAGGATGGTGTAGCTGTAGAATAGAGTTAGATTATATCTTTCCTTTTTATGCATGGTAGTTTAGAAGAGATTTAAATGGAAGTCTCCTTTCTAGGAGAAAATTACCTTAGTGGTAACCAGGCCCACATACCAGTGAGAATCGCCATACCAAACGAGTATAAGCCTAATTGGGGCCTTGATCGGGTGATTTCTCCATGTTGTTTGCTTGGAGTTTTTCCAAGCATCAACACCTAGGCAGTGGGTATGTCATAGATTGGAATTCGAGAAAAAAATTAGGTTTTTTGGTAATGAGGTACATTACATTTGGAGGGCAGTGGTACAACCCAAGAGATTGTGTGGAAGATAAGGGGGTCCACTTCCTTGGGTTATGCAGGTTGAGAAGAATGAGATCATGTTGGTTGGAATTATTGTGGGAATAAACAAATTGTGAAAGTTGTTGCAATTGGAGTTCCTGGAGCCACAAAATTGAGACTTCCTAGT
>CBVK0100530967.1:0-12343 GCA_900067695.1 Picea abies | reverse complement strand
TGGTTAATTAATGCATGCAAAATTAAAACTCAACCATAAGTCATTAAAAAATCCTGACGAATCACTAGGAGGAGGAGAGGATCAATGCAATGATCCAAGAACTCAAGCAATGATATAAGACCATACCAATCCCAGAACAGGTCAAGGGAATGCAAGAGTTGAAGAAGATACAGGCAAAACTTATCACTGTGCAAACACAGAAACAAGAGTGTCAGGCTCAAATAGAACCATTGCAGGAACGGGTAGCAGAAGTACTTGCATAGGCAGAACAAGCCAGAAACCAGACATCATAGACTCAGCTAGAATGCGTAGGACTGATGAGTGAGGAAGTGGCAGCTCAGACAGTCGACACCATCAAGGAGAAAACCATGTAGGCACTGACAAAATCAGCAGAGTTGCAGGAACAGTTCCAGACGATCACTAAGGAGATCGAGGAAGCACAGAGAAATTAGGTGACTCGGGATGAGTCACATGTCAGTGTTGGGGGCCTGTTGGCACCAGGCCGAAGGGGAAATAAGAACGATCATGGGAAAGAAAGCATACAGAAAACTGAAGTAACAACTGGCAAAAGAACAACACGTGCGCATGCAAGAAAGCGTGCACAAAGAAAACCAATAGCTGGAGGAGGAACAACAAGCGTGAAAGGCCTAATGTAAGAAGGGTTAGGGTTTTGGTAATATTCTGTAAAAGGTTGAAGAGCCTGAAATGTATAAATATAGATATGAAAGTATCATATAGGGTTGATTATTGTTATTGTGATGGTTGTTGTTAAGATTGTTGTTGAGGGTTAGGCTATGTTGTTATTTTAGTTGTGTGAATCGATTTTGTAAGATGTTGAGCAAAGAAGATACGAGCGAAGGTAGATCTGAGGATTAGACCACAAGATGTGGAGCTTGGTGTGATCTAGTTCACCTCACACAGATCTTACCCAATTTTGTGAAGAATTGTAAGCACGTGGCGCTAGGAATACAGAACTCCCATAATAAAAGAGCCAAGAGCCAAATCTTTGTGGACGTAGCCTAGGAGAGGGTGAACCACGGTAATACTTGTGTAATATGTTGAATGCATGCATGTATCTTCTTTCTTTCAGCAATTAATGGTTAATCTTGATGAATCAGTTAGCACATTGTTATGAATCGGTTTATACTCTGTTGGAATCAAGCTATGAAATATACGTATGGGACTTCAAGGGATAAGTAGTTTACCCTACAACTCACGATACATGGCTTTAATCAAGAAACCCCTATCCCCTACTCTATCCTAGGCTGTAAACACCTGAGTCTTACAGTCACCCATTTAAAGCTATCTCAGGTGACACTGCACAGTAGCTTCCAGGTGTTGTGTTGCCTTCTGGTTTACCAGGAGGGCCGATAGTTTTAGAGGCTTTGTTAGGCTTTGTTGGAACCTCGAATGACATGAACCCTGGGTCAATAACTCAGACAACCCGAGAAGGGAATTAGTAAACCAATAGTCTTTAACATAAAACTTTCTCATATCGATCTTTGGAATGAAGTAGTTTCTTGGTGCCACATTGAAACCTTGATGATTTGGATCTTGAAGTGATGAATAATCATGGTTTTTGGGTTCAATCTGTATTTCCTCCACATTTACATGATTTCCTTGTGTCATGGTATCTCCTTGATAAAATATCTCATCTAGGGTATGTAACAGGATGGTTGTCATGGAATTTTGAAATTCTTCCATCTTCTTATCCATCAAGCTTTCAATTTTATCTTCCATTTCATTTTTAAGTGTTTCTTGGGAACATGATAAATCCACATGTTTCAACACACTACCATTCATTTCATGAACTTAGTTCTTCAATTGAAATAATATGTTTATATAATCTTCATTTTCTTCAAATGTCACGTCTGAGTTCTCTAGAGATTTACTAGGAGTAAAAATTATTAAGAGACATATTGTCATTGGATAAAATAACAATTATCCTATTGAAAAACCTCTTGCTATTGGATAAATTTGACACATACTTATCTGCACACTTGAGCAACGATTTGTAAATAAGCTAAATTCAATGAGTTCATTTTTATTAAATAAGATATCATTCCTCTCCTACATGTTTTTACATAAATGATTTAACATAAAACCTAAAACTCAAAGTGTATAAATAATTTTAATACAATATATATTTATTTTCTTTATATTCTCTATTTAATATTATGTTCCCCATGGGAGCATAATATAGAGCTCAAACTTACTCCATGAAATATATGAGGTTCCATCCTCTGCACACTCATACATCCATCATAAAATATCGAGATGTTACTCTATATAAACCAAGCACGCATGGATCTATGCTTATGATATTATCTCACACTACAAATTTGAAAGAGTATAATGGTGACGCATAACATAAATTTAAGGTGTAAAACGAAGTATGAGCCTAACAAAAGGCCACTCTTCCTTTTGGAAATGTTTTATTTCTTTTAAATGAGTAGAGTGTTCATAAATGAGTATTATTCAATTAGATATAATATATTTGGTCATTTAGTAGTTAAATCTTTCAAAAATATGAAAGAGTATGGTAGATTCTTTTTTATTTGATCGGTAAAGTTTATAAAAGTTGCTTTATTGTTTTGGATTTCAAAAATATGAAAGAGTATGGTAGATTTTTTTTTGATTTGATTAATAAAGTTTATAAAAGTTGCTTTACTTCTATAAAAGTTGCTTTATTGTTTTGGATTTCAAAAATATGAAAGAGTATGGTAGATTTTTTTTTGATTTGATTAATAAAGTTTATAAAAGTTGCTTTACTTCTTTGGATTTAAACTTGTAATCTTTTAAAAAGAAACAGTTGTTCTTAACCATTACACCTACTAAAATTTATTTATATTATTTATTTTCTTTCATCATAATTCAACTTAAATTTATTAATATTATTTATTTTCTTTCATCATAATTGTTTTAATTTATATTAATAAAAAGGAAAGGGAATGAGGTCAAACTCGTAGAGTGACCAAAAAGATGATTTAAAAATAGGAAATAAAGTAATGAAACTTCGAGTGAGAAAACATTTAGTACTTAGGAGGCGTTTCTCCTCCATCAACGAATGGAGTGCGAGATTCTCATGTCTCGAGAGAAGCGAGGTGGAGTATTGGATACTTCATCTATTCCCTTTGATAGGTTGATGTCCAAAATATGCCTTACTTCTTTATTATGATTTCCATTTAATTTAAAAAGAATTGCCTTCCACAATGATTTTCTTTTGGCGTTTCTTACTTCATTTTTGGTTGAAAAAATTGTCAAATTTCTAAAATCAACATGTCGGCAACTATAGCTTTAAAGTAAACAAAAAAAATTGTTAATTTTTTTTTTTTTAAATTATATATTCAACATAGGGGCAACTATATTGCCATGTTTTTGAATTCAACATGTTCGACAACTATAAATATTTTGTAACCCTTACAGCTATAAGGGTTCTCTAAGACATAGCTTCTAGTTGAGTTAAGAAACATCATTTTTTAGTATTCAATATTTTAATAGTCAACTTTGAATTTTTATTAAATAATGATTATAATGTTGGGTTTTTATTAAATACTGATTATAATGTTGGGTTTTTATAGGAGAAAAGTGAGGGTCAACTTTCATTTGTGACTTTTTCAGAGAGATCGTGGATGATATTGCATAACGAAAGAATAAAATGAATAGATTTAAATGGAAACAAATTAACAAAACAAATGGAAACAAATTAACAAAACAAAGATATTACAACAAACACACAAATGAAAACAACATTTTACATGGTAAAATCCTTCATAAGGGAAACATTCACAGGGCAATGATAATCGGTTTTCTTATTGTTCAAGGGAGAAAACTACAACAACCAAAAGAACGGGCTTACAACTATTCCTCACACCTCCTCAATCTGCCTCTACGACCTTACATTGATACAAAGCAGCTCTCCCACAATTACAATAATTGTGAACCTAACCACATTCTAAATTTAGCTAATTTGTTTCAACTAACAACAAAATAATATGAGCCAAAAAACCTGCCTAAAATCATGGGAAAATTTTGGCATTGTTTCAATAATATCCACCTTGACAAAAAATTGCCTGATATATCATGCCCAAATTTATTCATCACCTTTACTGTAAGCTAAGAGAAGCCAATCACCATCACAGATTCTCTAACAACACTGGTTTCATGAACCTGTCTGCACAATTTTCTTTTGTATGGAATTTTTCCAAAGCCACTCCACCTTCATCGATAACATATCTTAAAAAATGGTATTTAGTAGGAATATGATTTGTCTTACTGTGATAAGATGGAGTTTTATTCAAATGAATAACACTTTGACTATTGCAGAATAGTTTCACTTTGTCCTGCATTCTTCCAAACTCACCCAACAAACCTTTTAACACAATTGCCTCCTTGCAAGAATGTGAAGCAACTATATATTCTTCCTCCGTAGTGGATAATGCAACAATGTTTTGAAGCTTTGACATCCAACTAACAGGTCCTATTGCAAGAGTAAAGACATATCCTGAAGTAGATCTTCTTTTTTCCAAGTCACCTGCAAAATCTAAACCGACATGACCACAGATTGAATTACTACAACCTTTATAGGTGATACAATAGTTACTTGTGCCCCTAAGATACCGAAGTACCCATTTCACTGCTACCCAATGCTCTTTACCTGGATTTTCCATGTATCTACTGAAAACATCAACTACATGTGAAATATTTGGCCTAGTACTTACCATCACATACATTAAACTTCTTATTGCATTAGCATACGGTACACAAGACATATATTCCTTTTCTTCATCATTACTAGGACATAAACTTGAAGAAATCTTGAAATGAGAAGCTAAAGGGATTTTTACTGGTTTCACATTATTCATATCGAATCTCATAAGTATTTTCTCCACATACTTCTATTGTGATAGACACAACTTACCATTTTCCCTATCTCCAATTATCTCCATGCCCAAGATTTGTTTTGTTGCTCCTAGTTCCTTCATATCAAAAGTCTTAGCCATCTGAGCCTTCAACCTATTGATCTCAACCATGTTGTTTCTTACTACAAGCATATCGTCAACATATAACACCAAAATAATGAATATACCATTTTCCAACTTGTTAAAGTAAACACAATGATCATACTCACTTCTTGTAAAATTTTGGTTCACCATGAAAGAATCAAACTTCTTGTACCATTGCCCGGGAGACTGTCTCGGGCCATACAATGAATTCTTGAGTTTTCAAACAAACCTTACTGCGATCCCGAAAAAATCCTTCTAGTTGTTCAATATATATTTCCTCATCCAAATCTCCATTTAAAATGTTGTTTTAACATCTAACTGCTCTAGCTCAAGATCAAGTAAAGCAACTAGTGCTAACACGACACAAATTGAACAAGCTTAACAATTGGTGAAAATTTTTCATGGAAATACCTTCCTTCTGAGAAAACCCTTTTGCTACTAGTCTTTCTTTGTAATTTTCAACTTTATCATCAACACATTTCTTCAATTTGTAGACCCACTTGCAGCATACAACCTTCCTGTCCTTTGGAAGTTCTACCAAGTCCCATGTTTCATTCCTCTATAAGGAATCCATTTCTTCTTCCATTTCTACTTTCCATTTAGAATTATCATATACATATGTTTCTTCCTGATAACAACTAGGTTCTCCATTGTTAGAAATCAAAGCAGCAGATGAAACATAATCATTATACATTATAGGAGGATTATTGACCCATGTAGATCTCCTTAGAGATGGTTGTGGCATATTCAAATTTTCCTAGTTATTTTCTGCATCATCATCTTCTTTTGTATGAGATTCTACATGAACATCTTCATGCTTCTTCTCTTTTGTAGATGGTCGAGTCTCCAACTGAATTTGTTGGCTTTCTAGAACTTCTGCCTATTTCATTTCAACATCTACATCTTATTTTATGAGTGGCATTTCATCAAATGTAACATCTCTGTTAATGGTGACTTTGTGGGAAGTAGGATCCCACAGTCTATATGATTCCCTTAACTCCATCACCATACCCAACAAAGATAAGTCTTTTTTATTTGGGATCTAATTTATAATGTTGATGCTTATGAATAAGATCATAGGCCTCACAATAAAAAAATTTAAGATTTGAATAATCACAAGGGTGACTTGTCCATACCTCTTCTGGAATATTACAATTTGTTGCAGTTGATGGTGATCGATTCACTGGATAACAAGTTGTAGAAACTGCTTCTGCCCACAATTCATGTTGCAACTTGACATTACTAAGCATGCTTCTTTCTCTCTCTAGAAGAGTCCTATTCATGCATTCAACAACACCATTTTGTTGAGGAGTATAGACAATGGTTTTATTCCTTTCAATCCCATCTTCCTTACAATAATTTTCAAATTCCTTCGAAGTAAACTCACCTCCATTATATGTTCTTAAACATTTTATTGACCTGCCAACATTCTTTTCAACCAAAGTTCTAAATTGCTTAAATACAGTAAATACATCAGCTTTTCTTGTTAATAAATAGATCCACGCCTTCCTAGAGTAATCATCTATAAATGTAACAAAATATGGTGATCCTCCATACGAAATTGTAGGGGATGGTCCCCAAACATCTGAATGAATGTAATCAAGGATACTTTTACTTATATGTCTTCATGTTTTAAACTTCTTCCTACTCTGCTTTCCATAAATACTAACAAAATATGGTGATCCTCCATACGAAATTGTAGGGGATGGTCCCCAAACATCTGAATGAATGTAATCAAGGATACTTTTACTTATATGTCTTCATGTTTTAAACTTCTTCCTACTCTGCTTTCCATAAATACTAACAAAATATGGTGATCCTCCATACGAAATTGTAGGGGATGGTCCCCAAGTAGGGGATGGTCCCCAAACATCTGAATGAATGTAATCAAGGATACTTTTACTTATATGTCTTCATGTTTTAAACTTCTTCCTACTCTGCTTTCCATAAATACAATGCTTGCATAAATTCAAATTCAAATATTTTAGGCTTGGAAGTAACTTACGATATACCATCACCTTAAGCCCTTCTTTGTTCATATGAGCCAAACACTGATGCCATAAACGAATAGAGTCACTTTCCCTTTCAGATACTACCGCTGGTTGATCTGATTCAGTTCTTCCTTCTATAGTTGATAAATATTCTTGATCCTTTTAGCTTTCATGACCACTAAGATGCCTTTGGACACCTTCAGTACTCCACCTTGAAGTGTACACTTATATCCACCAGAATCTAGAACTCCCAAAGATATTAGGTTCTTCCTAAGTTTTCTTATAGTCCCATCAAGCATTTTAATCTGAATGCTACCAATCCCAACAATTTTACAAGAAACATCATTTCCCATAAAAACAACACTGTCATCAATAGACTTGTATGTTGAGAATCAATTTCTATGAAGACACATATGATTAGATGCACCAGAGTCTAACAAACAATGTTGATCATGTTGTGAAACATTACAAATAGATAATACCTCATTAGTCATACATGGACTTGTTTAAGCTAAATTTGCTTCCTTTGTGGCCTCCTCTTTGGATGTTTGTTGTCTTTTCCACCAATCCTTCTTAAGATTACCCTTTTTGTCTTTCGACTTAGATCTCGATGTACCTATCTGATTCTTCCCTCTTTCTTTGGATCGACCTCTGGCCACCATTTCCTTTAATGTTGAGGCTTCTTGATTGGATTTTATCCTCATCTCCTTAGCCAACAAGGCTCCCACAATAACATCATAGTCAATGGTGTATGTTGTGCTAAACCACATAGATTTGACAAAATGATCCAAAGATTCAGGTAATGAACACAATAGGATAACTTCTTTGTTCTCATCTTCGTATGTAACTTCCATACTATTTAATTGACAAATCAGAGTATTGAAAGTATTTAAATGGTCAACAATTTTAGTACCTTCTTTCATCCATAAGTTATACAACTTCCTCTTCAGGTATATTTTGTGCGTCAATGATTTCTTCATATAAAGACTTTCCATTTTCCTCCATAAGCTTGTTCTTGTTTCCTCTCCAATGATGTTAAAAAAAACTTCATCTGCCAAACACAGTCGAATGGTACTGAGAGGTCTTGAATCCAGATCATTTGAGTCCTCGTCCAACATACTCATTGGTCTCTTCAACTTTCTCGCCAATGCCTTTTACAATCCTTGTTGCACAAGAAGATCTCACATCTTGAGCTTCCATAACTCCCATTGAATTTCTCTACCTCGAACTTCGAACTCTACACTTTTTCCATTAACACAAACAACCCAAAATACTGAAACTTATAAAACCAAATCGTTCCATATGAAGGAACAACATTATGTTTGAATCCCAAAATATTTAATTAAAAAGTTTAAAACCAAATTACAAATATTGAAAATAGTTTACTTAAAACCTTTTATTAAACAAAGGTTCCCCCTCTTAAAAAATTATAACATCCATCCATAATATAACTTTTATACATCCGCCTTTATAAATTAATGGTGGAATCTTAAACAAATGAATTTATAAAACATCTTCCACCCATTTAGGTATATAGCGATGATCCTTTTATAAGATTTTGTGCATAAAAATTCGCCATTCATACCATGACTTTCCACGGGTGAATTAAGACATTTCAACGTGAATACTCCACGGATATTTCTCCACGGGATTTTCAGCGTGAATACTCCACGGATATTTCTCCACGGGTGTAATACTCCTCCCGAAAGGTGCAAGGAGAAAAGGTCAAGGCTCCTCTCGAAAGGTGAAGGGATCATTGATCCTCCAAAAAATTGAATTTCACATTCAAGGCAAGTTTTGTCTTCAAGTGGTGATGTTGAAGGATCTTTTTTCCATTGCATGGTAAACCATTCATTAGTTTTAACGAGTGAGATTCATGGCAAGTTAATGTTGATATGAATTAAATGTTGTTTTATTTCATGGGCTTATATTGAAGAAAAATTCATGCACATACATCTTTAAATAATGCACTACATCACAACACTGTGAGGAAGTTCTTGCAATCATGCCACCATTCATGCATGCTTGATTCGAGGAGCCAAGCATTGGACCTTGAAAATCAATCAAGGCTCATTGTGGGTTTGTAAGGTAATATTCTATCAATGTTTTTTAGTGGCTTTCATGTCATTTTAATTAAATATTGGTTCATTATCATGTATCAAAAGTATGTATTTCTCATGATTTTTTTGCAATTCAAGGTAATAAAATTATTTGATTTTGTTTGTAGGTTTTGGTGGAAGAATGAAGAGAGCACAGAGAAGTGAAGTAACATGAGAAGAGGCATGTATTTCTTGGTTCTAAGATTATTGAAGGAGGATTTGTATTGCATACTTGATGCATGAGAATTCATGGAGAGAGGAGAATAAATCTTGGGCATTTTCAAGACAAACGTTTGAAATGAGGAAAATATCCCAAGCTTGTGCACTTCTATTGTAGGGGCTAGTCGACTATGTCGACTAGATCAAACATTTGACTAAGTTAGATATAAAAGTCGGTCGATTGTCTAGTCAGATATATAATTCGGTCGATTACACAATTGGGTCAACTCACCGAGGTAGTTAAGAAGTTGTAACTTCCTGGTAACTTACTATGCAAGTAAATATGTGGTCTTGTAACAAAGAAAGGGGGTTTCTGTGGTACTTAATAAAGTGCATATTCATGATCTCTCCATTACTTTGTGTACTCTTCTACTCTTATTTATGTATGTGCTTGTATATTAGTTCATTGTGTCATATTTCTCTATGTGAAGGACTACTAGTAACTTCTGTATATAATTCCCTAGATTACAACATTGGTTCCATTGTTGGTAGTTCCTGGACCCAATCTTGTAAAATAATGCACACATAGATGTTGAGTTTGAAATAACTACGCGAGAAATATCAACAATCATCTCAAGAATTATGCACGAAGAAATTGACTAACACTAGTAAAAGAAAGAGCACACTTCTTTACATAAATTCATTAAAGATTCATTGAAGCAATTCCTGAAGAAATTAAAAAATACATCGACCGACCTACTAATGAATAAACTAACAAAGGATGAATGGTTAATGTCCAAGCTGATCAATGGGGGTTGAATGAATTTGCAGGAATGGGTCAAGAAAATCACCAAAAAGTATTGTGAATAACAAACACTTAAGGAATGAACGTCAGACACTAAAATAAAAGATATATTCTGTGATGATTTTCACAATGGGTTCTTTTGCACCATACCAACACTGCTACACAAATTGTGGAACATTGACCACTCCTTAGAACACCTCCACCAAACAATGACTGGGAAAGAAAGAAAAAGGATTGGGAGGAATTTCTACAAGCCGACTGCAAAAACACACGGGAACCTTGGGAGTACTTCTTAAACAAATGAAAATGATAATGATATGCACCCGTGTCAACCAAGAGTGATTGGGCTTGACATTGGGGGGGTGTGGTCTATGTGATGCCTAAATAAATATAATCAAATATAATCGACAGTGTCAAGGAAGTAATTATTCCATTAAGTAGAAGGAAGTCAAATGAAAAAAAAAAGGAGAGTATACAATAGACAAAGAAACAAGAAGAAGAACTGCAAGAAGAATGTAGTGTTATAATCCTTTGGTCAAACTTCAAAAAATAGAATAGGAAAAATGTAAAAAAGTTGTTGGCACACTTATTTATACTAAGAGGGGGGGTAAATTAGTATGAGACTTTTTAAACTTTTCTTTACTGTATTGAAATTATCATTTCATTATTTTACCAACCATAAGCAATAAACATATACAAATATACATTGCGCAATACTCAAAGATTTAACGTGGAAACCCAAATGCGAGAAAACCACTGAAAATTTTTATTGGAACATATTCATAGGAAACAACCTACTACAAATACCAATCTGTTACAATATTTACAGGCAACAACCTAAAATAGACACCAATCCCTTCACTTGAGCACCAAATCAACAACACTTGTAGGCACCAACCTATTGGAGACACCAATTCCCTCAGTTGAGCACCAACTCAATAACACCTATAGGCACCAACCTACAGTTACAATATTTGTAGACACAAACCTATTGAAGACACTAATATTCTCATTTATCTGTCTGGATTAAATTATTATTAAATTGTCATTGGTACAAGACATATCTTCACTTCAAGCTTCCACTTGCATAGATCTGCTATTTCAACAACTACTTAGTATTTTCTCCATGTGTTCATAATCAATGAGACTTAAAATGTTATTTGTTTGACCTTGCACCTCCTTGCCACCCTTAGACGATTACATTTCTCTCTCTTTCATCTTCTCGCACCTAAGAACCTCATAACTTCACTTCCACATCCACGCTCCCTTCCATTGCACAAAATGATGAGGGAATCATTATTTATACATCGATCCCATACACCCAATATTTTTGTCTTTATGCCAATAATCATGTTCACAGGGTCGACTCAAAAATTCCTTGAATCTTGTTTCAATCGGGAGACAAAAAATCCTTTGAAAATTGGTCCCAATTTCCTCTAGTTTCACACATGATCTGTTCACTAGTCATAGCTCAAGCCTTAACGTTTAGCAACTGTCAGATGGATCTTGGATTAAATTTCAATCGTTTATCTGTAGTCTTGTCCCCACCAAAATGTTAAACAGGCCACCGGGCACCGGGTGGTATCCTTAGCAACCACAAAACTTTAATCAGACGTTGGGGTGCCGGTTACACTAGACCACCAAGACATCGGGCCACCAGGATACCAATCTTCTCCTATCAAGGATACACATCCAACATGATTATGATCTAATATTATCCATTGATCTCTCCAATCAACGATTACTATTCAACATTGCATTGAGTTTCTTCACCTACACTCTCTGTCCTGACTACTGGGACATCGGGACCACCAAGTCACTGTCACACCGTGCCCCCGTGACTTCAACATTTTGATGATATTTCAATATTCCGATATACGATATGTGATATATTATCTAGAACATTAGAACTACTAGGTCACTGACCCACTGGGCCCCCGATCCTTTAACGTTGTATTGATATTTCGATTTTGTATACCTGATAGTCGATACACCAATATGGGATGACATTCAAATTTCTTGGTTCCTTCGATTTTATTCGTTGATCCCTATGATTGATAGTTAGGATTCAACCTGCATGCACAGGGTTCACAGTTCTTCACTAGGTCACCAACCCACTGGGCCCTTGGAAATTTAACATTGCACTTTCAACCTTTCACTCTGGTTTGGTTACAATACCCACCAAAACATCGTACGACCAGGGAACTGGGACCATCGGGTCACTGGCCCACCGGTCTCTCAGGCTATTGGATAAACTGCCAAGTACTCACTCTGATATGGTTA
>CBVK0100530955.1:0-16013 GCA_900067695.1 Picea abies | reverse complement strand
AACTTATACATGCCCCCTTTTCTCCTAAGGCGTAGGTCCTATGGAACCCACGGGCCCTTTCTCTAGCGCTCTTAGCACTTTCAAACTGGAGGGCACTAGCTCCTTCCACTAGGACCCTCTCCTTTCATATGACCTCGGGAAATGACCCGATGCCTACTCAAAAGGTGCTTTGGAGCTTTGGGCTTCGAGCATTTTCACTTCACGTAGTAGTCAATTCCTCAAAAATTGAAATGGAGAACTTAAATGGTGCAAGGATCAACGGTCCCCATCCCTCCTTAAATTAACAAACTGTCGTAATTTCGGGCTTCGGTGCTTCGAGAAATTCCAAAACACTTATGCTCGAGACCTCTGGAGCGTTAAGTCTCCAGACTAGTAGATATTTTTCCTAGTGTCCTGCTTCATGGACAACCCTGATGACCTTGCAAATTCAGATTTCACGAGTCTCTACTTATTCAACCTCTATCTCCCCTAATTAGCGAATCAACGAAGTGTTGATCTAGTGCCACATGCCCTGTCTCAATGGATAACTAGGATTGCTTCGGCTCCCATCTCTTCGGGTATTCTCCAAATCTGCACCTGATTTCTTTCAGAGTACTTATCCTGCGAAACATGTTGATCTTTGCCACACATCCTTATGGATCTAATGGTCCAAATATTCTTTGTCCTTTGCGACTTCACGAATATTGCACCTTACCTCTAGATCCAACAATTGTTGTTCCTTCGCACCCAGAGACGATGGATGGGATATGTTCCTCTCCTCAACGTGTTCCCTTGGAGGTCTGGACATGGATTCAACAGTCCATACCTCTTTCTATATAGTTGATCTGATGGTTGTTGTCTCTCTTCCTCCTGAGATTTAGATTGCTCGAATTCTCTAAGGGACTCACCCTTCTGCATCTTTGAAAAGACTTTTTGGTGCCCTCCTGGCACGTTCTATGCTCTTCCTCTTTGATATTTTTGAACTTGAGACAAGTTCACACCTATGTGCTCTCCTTGCACTCGATGAAGTCTTCAAACAGATTCTTACAACACTGGTCCAAGTGTTGGCCCAATGCGCTCCTTGCACAGGTCTTCCTTGAGAGTATTCAGCAACTTTGTTTCATCTTGATCTTTAACTTCTCGGACCTCAAAGGTCTCTGTGTCTTTTGTTTCTTGAATGGATATATGTGACCTCTTGGCAACTTCTGCTCAAGAACTCCTTGCTGATATTTCCAGAGTATTCAATAACTCTTTGAATGTCTTCTTATGGACACTCCTCTTCTTATAACTTGAAATAGAGTTCACCTTGTGCACACTTGCACTCGCTCAATTCCCACCTGACAGAGCTCTACATAATATTCATCAATTTTGTGCTACACTTACTCCTTGCACTTATCCTAAAGAACCCAGAACAATTCTAACAAACTCTCAAAGATAGTGGAATCTATCTTCACCCTGCAGATGGAAATTATTTAGACACATCCACAACATATGCATATAAACACATAGAGATAACATTCATAAAACAGATAAATACACAGAATCATATGTAGGAAAAACTGCTCTTTATATTAATATTAATGTCTCTTTACAATGGGTGTGAGATTAGACTACAACTAAGTCTTGGCTCTCTTCTTTCCTTACTCTCCTCATTCTAGGTCTAATGAATTTTGATACAAAGACTTTTTACAAAAGAAGGGCTCCTCGAGCTCTCCCTCCAAACTACCTAACCCTCATTAAATCACATTGAATGAACATCAATGGCCATCTAGTCTAGATCAGATATAGATCTCATCAACCTGTCAGCCCTTAAAGGTGACCTTATCTCCTACCAATACAAAGGCAATAACTCTACTTTGTTCCATCCTTACAACATTTAATTGCACTAAGATACAATTTTAAATTTTAAATTTGGGGCAAAATGAGAGGGTTAGCGTCTCTCCCCTCCTTGAATGCACTTTGATGTGTTGGCCAGTTGGCACATTGTTGAGGTGGATCAATGCTCCTACATCATACTCCACTGTGAGGAAAAATATGAGCTCCTACTCATGAGTTCCTCTGTCCCAGTGTTGAAATCCTCCTGGATCCCAAAATCGCCTTTGGAGTTGTCCACCTGCTCCATTGCTTTGTTGTTGCTATTGTTGCTCCTTCCCTGTTGCTCTTGTAGGCTTCCTTCTATTCCACTTCCGCTTGTTGATTTCTTATGTTGTTTACCTCACCATCAAATTCTTTATCTCCTCAATCACCTCATATAGTTCCTTTTCCATCTGGATCTTGCTTTGCTTCCTTCTTTGTTGCACTTCCTCCCTGTCAATGGGAAGATCAACCTGATCTCCCTTGATGTCTTCATCTCATGTGGAATTAGATTTCCACCCTACTGCAGACTCATGTTTTGTAGTCTCATCACTGAGTTGCTTCTCAGCTTCTTCCCCTGATAGATTAGCTTCTGTCAATTCCTCTTGTGATGGTACAACTCCATCTTCCTCCACCTGGTCCTTGGGATAGTATGCTCCTCCACATGTTTCCAACTTAGCCTGTTGGATGTGCATGATTTTTACTATCACCCTTCTCTCTAGGGCTTCCAATTCTTCATACACATCAACAAAGTCTATGCTGTTTGCTTCCTCCTCTGATGCAGACTCCAGTTTTACAGTTATCTCATGTTCATCTTCCTGGCTGAAAATTTTGAGCAATTTTGTTGAATGTTCTTCTCCTTTTGCTGGGGAAAACATCAGTGTCTTCTCCTTCTCCTCATCCTCTTTGAAATTATCTATTGTTTGTCCTTTTTTTGATTCACATGACACACATGCACTGGCCTCAACTAGGCTACTTGGTAGGAATATCTCAATCCTCCCAATGATAAAAATACTCCTCTGATCCTCCTCTGTCAACACTCCTTGTTGTTCTGAACTCACCTCTGAGTTCATCTCTTCTCCCTTGCCCACCTAGAGATCCAATATTTCTCTTCTGCCCATCTAGAATTCTATGAGATCCTCCATTGATCCCATCCCATTGCCCAACTGGAAATGTGAAATTTCATCATTTACATCCTGGCAGTTTACGATATCTATGCTTGATCTCCTTTCCTCATCATCACTGAGGCTTTTTCCAATTTTTGTCTCGCAAATGAAAACATGCCCCTCTTCTATGTCACTGAGGTTTTCAGTATACCTCAGCCACATTCTCAACAATTGTCACTGTCCTCTAGCCAACAATTTCTGAACTAGCCATTTTACCTTTCTCTTCATGGGCCATTCATAAGTCCAATGTACCTTTTTTCCCTGTTGCATCTCAATGTCAGCCTCTCCATTTCTTCTCTTATCTCTCTTAGTGCTTTCTCCACTTCATATTTACTTTTCTGTTGGCGATCCTCTATTTGACCACACTTATACCTTTCAGTATTTATTTTTCTCATGTCCTCAACTGTAGTGTCCCCAAGGCCGAGCCCCATCACAGATCATGTTTTATGCAAAGCCACCGAGATTTACACTCTTTCCCTACACGACGCTCTTCCGGTCTTAGCATGTCACTGAGGTTTTCAGTATACCTCAGCCACATTCTCAACAATTGTCACTGTCCTCTAGCCAACAATTTCTGAACTAGCCATTTTACCTTTCTCTTCATGGGCCATTCATAAGTCCAATGTACCTTTTTTCCCTGTTGCATCTCAATGTCAGCCTCTCCATTTCTTCTCTTATCTCTCTGAGTGCTTTCTCCACTTCATATTTACTTTTCTGTTGGCGATCCTCTATTTGAACACACTTATACCTTTCAGTATTTATTTTTCTCATGTCCTCAACTGTAGTGTCCCCAAGGCCGAGCCCCATCACAGATCATGTTTTATGCAAAGAATTGTAAACGTGTTCTATAGGATGGTGAACCAAGTTTTGTATAAGTTGTAGGCGTATGTGTTTTGTTAGGCCAGGGAGCCTAAGTGTGAGGGCTAGGAGCCTGTTGATGTACTTGTATGTATGCAGATTAATTAATAAAATATAAACACCGCCAGTGCAGACCGACCACGATGAATGAGTGATGGGGGACTGAGCATCCACAGAGTGGGAAAGGAACTAGGGGATAAAAGGTGGGAAAGGGGCTGAGTGATAAGCCTAGGGGGCTTAGGCCCGGAATAATATTTTAATATTATTTCCAAAAAGAGCCATGTGCATATTATTTTATCCTAAGTCCTTTTGGAAGGACGCGTGACTTCCCAAGTGGTGGGAGGAAGGCGTACAGATGGAACGCATGCATTTCTCAGGGTGACAAATGTCAACCATGGTGCATGCAAATAAAACAGAGAGAGTAAGCTGAGAGGGGGACACTCTCTTCCATTATGAACCGAACCTATGAGCGTGGAATCGGTACGACCTCTGCCAGATATCCTGATTCATCTCTGAAACCGCTAAGTTGTGTTTGCCTGAGGAAAACCATGTATACCTTGTCCATAGTTGGGAGTCTGTGGTTGTTCCAGGCAATTCCGAGTACGCATTTCCTAAACCAGAATTCTCAATGTTAAACTCGAGTGGAAGAATCCCTGGTTGTTCGGGAAAAACTGAGCTAGCTTGTGCATGAAGCCTGCTCCGAAATCATCCCGTGAGATTATCTTGTGACAGTTGAACTGTTTGAGAAGCATCTGTCTGTTTTTTTGTCGTGGATTTTTGTGACCATGAAGTACTGGACTGCGTGAGGCTTGCTGGCCTATGAGCGACTCCTCCAGGTGAGAGAGTGTGCAGAGGGAGAAGAGAACTTCTGGAAGGAACCCTGTAGCTACCATAGAGCTCGAAGAATTTTGGTCCGGTCTGTTCCTGTAACCCAAGAGAAGGGAGACTGGCAGCTGAAGGACTGTCTAGGTGACAAAGAAGGTGCACTCTCTTGGGGTGGAACAGGCATGTGGGGAATGAGGGACTGTGGGCAGTGAGCATGGGAGTTTCCTGGGAGAGTTTCTTCCTGGTGAATGTGTATGTGTTATCTCCCTGTAACCTTAGCCTAGCCTAGGATCCTTGCCTTGGGGTGGAGCTCGGTCTCATCTCAGGGGTGACCCACCGTTGAGCTGATGAACAGTGTGGTCTAAGGCTGGGAGGTTCGTGGAAGGCCTGCACTTGGTTGGTAAATTCTACAACTGGTAAAAGATAAGTATTTGAATTATGTTTCATCACATTTGGCATGACTGTGCTATATATATTATCATGTTTTCTGTTGTGTAAATGAGTCCCTGTTGAATGCTATGGAATGTTTAATTATAGAAGTACCCATATATTTACAATGAGTTTGAGTGTGTTTAATTATCTTAAATTCATTTGCTTATAATTTCAGTATGAATTATGTAAACATCCATGTATAATGGTAAACTGAGAGTTTTGGAAACCTCGGTAGTGAAAGGGTACACTACAAAGTGGTATCAGAGAAAAGGTTTTGACACTGAGCCTAGATGGGCCAGTGGAGCGGTCTTTGGACCGAAAATGTGAAGAGAAATTGGGCCTGGAATGGCCAATTTCGGACGTTGGTTTGTTCTAGTGTGTCAAGTAGTTTCTTGACCGCATTTATAAGCTCAGGAGGTTTAGCGGTGCTGTGAAACTATAGCCTGTAGGGTCTACGACCACAGGAAGACAGGTCTCTACACTGATGGTGTTAGAACCGTCAGATCTGTTCGGGAGGGAAGGCAAACCCTTGTAACCGTCAGATCTGGAGAATGTGCACAAGATTTAAAACTTTCAAATGCTACATAGGAGTTTAAAATCAGGAGGGTCGTGAGTCATAAGATCCCTGTGGGATTACCCATCAGCCATCCGAGTTGACAGAAGTTGCGCAAGACTTAAGTCCTCATGGGTAGGGGAGAAGTCCCGGAGAGGCGTCAAGATATTGGAACTCAAGAGAATCGAGACCTTGTTATTCTTGAAATCCTAAGGAGGGATCATAGCCATGAATCTCGGGTGGACATGTGTCGGGAGATTCCGCAGAGTCGAAAATTGGAGAATCGGAGTTCTCGAACACATAGAGATCTCGTCAAACGGAATCACGATCCACGATTTCGTGAAAAAATCTGGACCGTTCATTTAGTGGACACGTGGCAGAGATATTCCATCGGGGAAAGTCCCGACAAGGAGTAAATCCATCGGTGTTTGAGGTTCATCGGGAAATCAGGAACCCCGGTGACGAGTGAGTCATACACTTTGAAACTCCGAACCCCGAAAACCCGACAGAAGCATATGACTATGGTCATATGAGTGCAGGTCACATGGACCTGACTTGACCGCGAAGGGTTAAAGAGAAAGGCATGTCGGCATATCGGGAATCGGGATATCGGAGATCCCGGAAGCAAAGGTTTTGTGCATTGGAAAATCACGATACGCGATTTCCCGATAAGACCTAGGAACGTGGGGCCACACCAATTGTCAGGAGGACAGGTGGTAGATTTTAACGACATGACAGACAAAAGGACTGTTGACAATTCAATGACTGGGACCCATCGGGGATTCCACTGTCAAGCGTTTTGGCACATTCAGATTTGTGAAACCCCGAACCCCGATAAGGAAAAGGCCTGGGTCCCGAGTCAGCGGTCACATCGGCCATGGTTTAGCTTGGAGGGCTAAGGCATATCGAAGATCAGAGAATCGGGGGTTGCGAAGACATGCGCCTGTTGACAGTGCAAGGGCAGAAACTCCGATAGGAGTAGTCACAAGAGGGATATGGCCACGGTCGTGGCGCATGGTCATATGTTTTCGGAGCTAGGCTCAGGAGGGCCAGCCCGTAAAAAGGGCTTATCGGAGATCAGGAATCCGAGAAGGCAATAAACCTCGACATCAAAAATTGCGAAACTCTAAAACTTGAAGTCCCAAAATAACTAAACTTGAAGTTTCGGACACCCAAAAAACACAAAGCCAGACAGAGCATAGAAAACTTGTGAAGTTGAAATGTTTTTCGTTCTTATTCGTATTAGTTATGAATGTTGTGGGTTATTCATGAAGTTTAATGGCTTGACAATTTTGAATTGGATTGCACAATGTGTGTTCCGAATACAATAGAGGCCAAAACTCCAAGTTAATCAACACCGAGTATGGAGTGGGGAAGAGTGAAAATTATCCCTGAAATGGAAGATGAACGAGAAGGAAAGGATGTTAACCAGGGAGTCGAAGGATCGAACTCTAATGGGCATGGAAAGGAGATGGATAAGGAAGGACATATAATGAAAATCCTTGAAGGATTGCAAAGAGAGGCCAAGGAGCATCGTGATGATAGCCGAAAGATCATGAAAGTTAGGGATCGACAAGGGAAATTAAACTTAAGATTCATGCAGAGTCTAGAAAGAACAGAGAAGAAACTTGAGAAAGGAAGAGACTCAAGTATGACGGAGAGTCATAGAACTCATGGGAGAAGAAGCAAGTCGAGGAGTGGTAGCCGACATCACAGTCGCTCCCAAAGACGTTCTAGCAGTAAGACACACAGCAGTTCAAGCCCATCACCTACCAGAAAACATCAGAAATATGGAAGGGAGGAATTGAAAGGGGAAATGAATAAAATTAAACCTCCGACATTTGATGGGGAGCATAAGAAGGAGGAAGATGCTGAGACATGGTTGCTTGGCATGAATAAATATTTCCATCTGCAAAATTATTCCGCTCATGCAGAGGGAAGAATTACAATGTACCAGCTGAAAGGAAATGGTGGGATCAGTTTGTGCAAGTGTAGCACATCAGAGAGAAAGAGGTCACATGGAAGGAGTTTAAGCGGTATTTCGAGAAGAAATACCTGACTAAAAGATACTATGAAAGAAAGATGAAGGAGTTCTTCGAACTCAAACTGGGCAGCATGACCATTGATGAGTATGAACGAAATTTTCTGGAACTGTTGAAGTATGTTCCATTCATCAAAGACGAGGCTGTCAAAATTCAGAGGTATCTGAGTGGACTGCCACCTTCTATTGGTGAAAAAATTCAATATGATGATCCTAAGACTATGGAAGAAACCATAAGAAGGGCGCAATGCCTATATGAACAACAGAGAGAAAAGCCTACCTTTCGGAAGACTTGGGATGACCAGAAGCGGTTTAAGAAAGAACAGAGACAAAAGGGAAGTAAGCCTTCCTTTTTCAGAGACAGTCCTTGGGGACAATCATCTTTTAAAGAGCCCAGGAAAGTTGAAGGAAGTGAACAGATGACAAGGCCTCCACCCATGGAGTGTTGGGGTTGTAAAGGGAATCATAGGTACAGAGACTGCCCCCACAGAAAAGACAAAGAAAGAACTATCCATACTGTTCAGCAAGCTAAAACAATGGAGGATATGGGCAGCAGAATGCTGAGGATCTATGCATCCCTGGACAACAATCAACCAGAATTTCAATCACACATGATTGAAGTGGAAGGTATGATCAACAACCGACTACTTGTTATTTTGATTGATTCAGGGGCTAGCCATAGTTATGTAGATCCTAGGGTGGTGGAAAGTTTGCATCTAACAAAGAGAAAACATGAGAAGTCTTGGTTAGTGTAGTTAGCCACAGGGACCAAGAGGAAGGTCACTGAATTGGTTAAGTCTTGTTCAGTGGACATGAAAGGAATGAGAACTCAGGCTGAATTGAACATTCTGCCTTTAGGCTCATATGATTGCTTAATTGGGATGGACTGGTTGAACCAGCACCATGACCTTATGGATTGTCGAAACAAGAGGTTTACATGTCTGAACGAAGAGGGAAATCAGGTAACAGTCCAAGGAATTCCCAGAGCCGTGGCTGTGAGGGAAATCTCAGCTATGCAGCTGAAGAAACGTTACCGGAAAGGCTGTCAATTATTTGCAGCCCGGGTGGAAGAAGCATTCCAATATGTGGTCTCGAATCTGGAAGACCACAGGGTGCTCAAAGAGTTTGAGGATGTGTTTCAGGAGGTGCATGGACTACCTCCGAAGAGGGACATCGATTTTTCTATAAATCTGATGCCTGGAGCAGCTCCAGTTTCGAAAGCTCCTTATAGAATGAGCACACCAGAGCTGAAAGAATTGCAACTGTAGCTTGAAGAGCTACTAAAGAAAGGGTACATTCATCCTAGCATGTCACCGTGGGGAGCCCTAGTCCTATTTGTGAAGAAGAAAGATGGGACGATGAGGTTGTGCATTGACTTTCGACAGCTGAATAAAGTCACTGTCAAGAACAAATATCCTTTGCCAAGGATTGATGATCTTTTTGATCAGTTAAAGGATGCGAAAGTATTTTCGAAAATAGATGTTCGATCTGGATATCATCAAGTGAGGATAAAAGATGAAGACATCAACAAGACTGCCTTCAGAACAAGGTACAGTCATTATGAGTTCACTGTGGTGCCGTTTGGACTGTCCAATGTGCCTGTTGTCTTCATGTGCTTAATGAATGGAGTGTTCATAAATTATCTGGACAAGTTCGTCATAGTCTTCTTGGATGATATCTTGGTGTATTCCAAAATAGAGGAAGAACACAAACAACATCTTAGAATGGTGTTGCAGGTGTTGAGGGAACACCAGCTGTATGCAAAACTAAGCAAGTGCTCATTTTACCAAAAGCAGATCCATTACTTGGGACACATTATATCTGAGGAAGGGATCATTGTGGATCCTAAGAAGGTAAAGGCCATTCAAGAGTGGCCAGCACCAAGAAATGTGACAGAATTTAGATCCTTTATGGGTTTGGCAGGCTATTATAGGAGGTTCATAGCCGGATTCTCAAGGATAGCTCATGCCATCACTTCCTTGCAAAGGAAGCAGAAGAAGTTCCAATGGAATGAACAATGTGAGAGCAGCTTCCAGCAATTGAAGCAGTTGCTCACTAGTGCCCCAATTTGCTCACTAGTGCCCCAATTCTAAAGATTGCTGATCCAAATAAGGATTACGTAGTGTGCACGGATGCGTGTAAGGAAGGGCTAGGAGGAGTTTTCAGTCAAGAGGGATCTGTAATTTGTTATGAATCTCGAAAGTTGAAAGAGCATGAAAAGAATTATGCCACTCATGATTTAGAACTAGCAGCAGTTGTCCATGCATTGAGGAAATGGAGACATTACCTCATGGGAAAAAAATTCAAATTGAGAACAGACCACAATGGTTCGAAGTATTTATTTGATCAACCAACTTTAAATGCTAGACAAATAAGATGGTTAGAATTTCTGTGCGAGTATGACTTTGATATCAAGCATATCAAAGGAAAAGACAATAAGGTGACTGATGCACTTAGCAGAAAAGTGCATGAATTACATGCTACAACCATTAGCATGTACATAACCGAGTTGAAAGACAGAATTCTTGAAGCTGCAAATGTTGATTTGCAGTACAAAAGACTGGTAGCAAAGCTACAACAGAATGAGGAACCACAAACCAAGGAAGGTTATGCCTTGGAAACTGATGGTCTACTTCTGTATAAGAACAGAGTATATATACCCAATGACCAAGAGTTGAAGCTGGCAATTCTAAAGGAAATGCATAATGTGACTTATGCTGGTCATCCTGGATATCAAAAGACTGTGGCAGCAGTCAAAAGCCATTATTTTTGGCCAAGTATGAAGAAGGAAATTGTTGAATACATTGCCAGATGTATGGAATGCCAGAAGGTCAAGGCTGAGCACAAACACCCAGTAGGGTTGTTGCAGCCTTTACCAATTCCTGAGTGGAAATGGGACGGGGGGGTCCGGAAAGACTTGTCAACCGTGGATCTAGGTGCCTGCTCTTTGGCCGTTCATCTATGCACTGTGCTTAACTATGAGAGCCAAGGCATATTTGCTTCGAAAGTCTTAGGATAAGTTCATATTGTGGGGTTTTCCAAAGCTTATCCATGTTTTTATCACCAAGGGGCTAAACATCAAACATTTTAAACCTCAAATATATGGTTCAACGTTGATCATCATGCTTGTTTTATTGAGATAAAGCAAACTACCCTATGCTCTAACCTAATCACCTATGGCAATTATCCCAGATTAAACTGTTGGGCTATGAAATTACTCTATCCTGGGGTTATCTGACCAAGATTAGGCAGTTTGGTCAGATTTATTCACTAACTAACCTAAATAACTTGGCTAAGATTAAACAGTTTAGCCAAGCTTATTCACTACTCCTATCAACATCAATTTAAAATAACTTGGCCATGCTTGAAAGGTATGGACCAAGTCATTGTTATTACATGGATCTCTATTGAATTTATTTTATGCCCTCTTCTTTTCTTTTCTTTTCTCTAAATAACCTAAATCACTTGGCTAAGATTAAACAGTTTAGCCAAGCTTATTCACTACTCCTGTCAACATCAATTTAAAATAACTTGGTCATGCTTGAAAGGTATGGACCAAGTCATTGTTATTGCATGGAGCTCTATTGAATTTCTTTTATGCCCTCTTCTTTTCTTTTCTTTTCTTTTCTTTTCTTTTTCTTTTCTTTTTCTTTTTCTCAAATTATTTGCAGAATGGAAAATCATTTGTCAAACAAAAACACTAAAGAGATAATATTTCAGTCACCAGTTGATCCTATAAATTATAGGGTTATAATAGTGGCTCCACCTGGGAATGGTACTTTCCTTGTGAAGTGCCAAGAATATTGATTGCGGATGTTCTGAAAAACTTTCCCCGTAGTTGCCTTTGTTGCTTGATTGGTTTTATTTTTTGAAAATTTGGAAGACAATGTTTAGTGGCTTAGGGCCTTCTCTACTGGCTTCAACCATCTGATTAAAGTTATTTCACTCAAAAAATTGTAAACAAAATGAAAATGGTTTGTACAATGGAAGGTGTGACTACAGGTCCCTACTGAGGAGGTGAATAGTGCTTCAACATTTTTCCATTTACAGGTCCTCCTGGTAGATTTTTCCCATCGCCTCTTGGTGGTTATCCTGTTGGCCCATAATGTGAAAACCAACTTATTATGCCATGACTTTTTGTTTTCTTGCAAATTCTTCTTAATAATGTTCACCAAGGTCTTGTTGGATGACTCTACCAGCCCATTTCCCTGAGGTTAATAAGATGTGGAATGACCCAAACCAATATGATACTGGTTGAAAAAGTCGATGAGATTCTTAGATCAGAAAGCAGCTGCATTGTTAGTTTTAATATTTCTAGGACATCCAAAAAGAGACAAGATATTGTTTTCAAGAAATTTAATAATGACAGAATCATTAGCTTGCCTGCTTGGTACAACTTCGATCCATTTTGTGAAATATTCTATGGTAGTAAGAATCCACCTATGCTGGCCCGAAGAGGGAGGATGTATTTCTCTGATAAAGTCTAATCCCCATTGCTGGAAAGGAGCTTCACCAGAGATTGGTTTCAGGGGAAAAGGAAGAAGCTTCTTTTTTCCCTCGAACACCTAGCATTTATGACACAAAGTCACTTTCTGATGCACATTAGCAAACAGTGTAGGCCAATAGAACCCAGCTCTGAGAATTTTATTAGCTGTGGTCTTCTAGCTTAGATGACCACCACAGTCTCCTACATGAAAATCCTGTAATGCTTTTTCAGCTTCATCTTTTAATAGACAATTCAACAAAATACCTCCAGGATCCTTCTAGTATAGATTGCCTTCTAAAATGCAAAATTTTAATTCTTTCAATTTCAAAAACCTAGCTTTAGTTTTGGTCAGACCAGGGGGAGCTTGTAAGTTATGCAAAACAAATATCATGTCTACGTACCATGGAGAGTTTAGAAATACCTCTTTCATGCCTCTTTCATGCTTGGAGTCGCCTGCTCTCCCTGTTCATCTATTGTAGCTAAGAAATTAATATCAAGAGCATGGAAATTGGATTCATCCATTAACTTTTCTAGACCTTGATCTTTAATCAATTTAGTAGGCTTAATCTCTATGTCATATTCCAAAATGACAGCAATCCATTTTCCTCTTCGTCCATCTGGATTGTCCTGAGTTAAAATGTCTTTTACTACCGCGTTAGGAACATAAGCGATGGTGTGGGAATGGAGAATATATACTCTAAAATCCTTTATGGCTTTCACCAGGGAAAAAGCTTGTTTCTCCATTATTTTATAATTCAAGGCAGCATCTCTTAATGCTTTACTAAAAAAGGATATGGGTTTTTCATACCCTTCGTTGTTTTTCTGTAGTAGTACTGCTGCAATGGTATGTTCAGAAGAAAAAGAAAAAAGGTAAAAATCTTTGGTGAAATCAGGACTGATCAAGACTAGAGCCTGTGTCAGTGCACGTTTAACTTGTTTGAAAGACTACTTAGATTCAATGTCCCATTTTATTTTTGTGTCCTTTTTAAACATGTTTGTGTTGTTCCTGAGAAGTTTGGCTAGGTTGGGTATGAATCTTCTCAGAAAGTTTATTTTTCCAATGAAAGACTGTAACTCTTTGATATTTCTTGTGTGTTATAATTTCTGAATCGCCTCGATTTTGCTGGGGTCTATCTTAATTTTTTCCTTAGATATTATGTGCCCCAGAAATTTATCTTCCTCTAAACCGAAAAGGATTTTCTTAGGATTCAGAGAAATCCCAAACTTCCTGCATTTCTCAAACACTCGTCTGAGATGTCTTAAGTGCTCATCATCGGATTGGGAATAAACAATTACGTCGTCCAGATAAATGACAATAAATTTTCCAAGTTCTTCCATAAAAGCGATATCCATTGCTCTTTGGAAAGTGGCCCCAACTTTCATCAACCCAAAAGGCATTTTCACGTACATGAAGGTACCCCAAGGTGTTGTGAAGGTTGTTTTCTCTTGGTCATCTGGGTGAACAAGAACCTGGTTATATCCTGAGAAACCATCCAGTAAGGAGATTCAACTGGATCCAACTACCTTTTGTAATATGTGGTCAATTTTTGGCAATGGGTAGTTGTCTTTCAGAGAAAGTTTGTTTAGGTTTCAGAAATCAATACAAAGCTTGATTTCCCCGCTTTTCTTTCGGGTTGGAACCAGATTTGAAACCCATTTGGAAAATTGTAAGGGAACTATGATTCTAGCATCATACATCTTTTTAATTTCCTTTTCTATCAAGGGAAGTAATTTGGGATTGATTCTCCTAAGTTTCTTTCTAAAAGGTTTTTGATCTTCTTTTATTGGGATCCTATGTTGTATTATGCTTGTGTCATAAGATTTTAAATCTTCGTAACCCCAAACAAACACGTCTACATATTCCTTGAAAAGTTCAATGTACTTTAGTTTCTACTCATGAGGTAAAGATTTAGAAAGTTTGACTATCATGGGTTTCTCTTATGTCCCTATGTTAACGTCTTCAACCTCTTTACCACTGGCTTCATTTTTTGGTTTTTTAGCTACATCATTAAAATCAAAAAGGTCTTCTAAAGGAACTAAACCCCTAGGTAAAACATTATTCTTTAAATGCAAAACATCAGATTCTATCTCATCTTCACCTAACTCTCCTTCATCTACTTTATTTACACTGTCATTTCCAAAATTAGATTAATTTACATTCTCATCCTCATTTTCTAAGTCTATGTTTGTACACTTGAAATCATTTTTACATTGTAGAAAATATTCAATTTGATCATCATTCCCAAATACCTGCCAATATATGATGTTTTTTGGGACAATCGGTCTGCACTTCACCTCCACTGTGTAAGGGCGGGTGGAACGAAAAGGTATCTTGCATGTAGCTTCTGATGTAGCTAAACCATTTGCTAAAATATTTTGTCCCTTGGGCATCACCTGCAAATCAACTTCGGTGAAATATTTAAGGGCATCCAAAACAGCATTCCTATAAGCTCTCAGACGGGGATGTTTTGTTGCATACTCACCTTTAATTTGTTTGATAATTAATTTGGAATTGCTTCTTACCATGATTTGTTTGGCACCAACTTTCTTTAGAAGTTTCAAACGGAGCATCAAAGCTTCATACTCAGAAATATTGTTAGTGCAATGAAAATTTAATTTGTAAGAATGGTTTTCCGAATATTTGCGATTGTGCAACCAAACTCCTGCTCCAACTCCTTCTTTGCTTATAGCTCCATTGAAGTCCATTCTCCATAAATCTGCTGGAAATTATTCACTTATCACATCTTTCTTTCTTTCTGCCTCAGTGATTTCTTGGCCTTTGTTCGGATCAAATGTATCTTCTTCCAGCTGAGCGATTTCTTCTCTCGTATGGCCGTCATTATATAGGATGAAGGAATCTAGGTCAGAATGTGCAAAGTACAGGGGGTAGTTATGTGGTTTTTCTTGGCTGCTGACCATATACTTCATCAACGTCTCTTTGTATAGTCTTCTCTGTTGCCTGAATACTGGGATGGTGGCATATGACATATCCAAATGCAAAGTACCTTTCAATTTATCCCCCCAAGACCTAGACAACAACATACCATATTTTGGGGGAATGTATGTGACCACAACATCCATAACCATGATTTTTGTTGGAATCTGAACTAGAGTGGTTCATAAGTCCTTGATCAATCCGATACATCTGACTTTGCTGGAGTCAAAAGAGTGTAAGTCCTTATAAGGTCTGGTGACCTCAAGTCCCAGTTTTTCCATCACTGCTTTAGGCATCAGGTTGTGGGAAGCACCTGAATCTAACATAGCATTATGCATAATCAAGTCATGTATATTAAGGCTAATGTAAAAAGGAGCAACAACACCATTGTTGGTTTGACCATCAACTTCAGGACCAAACAGGAGTTCAGGTTGATCATCGGTAAGATTTACAGTGTCTGAATGATTCGTTGATCCAACGGTTAAGGCCTTCATTCCTATATCAGGTTCAATGCTCAGCGCTTTGATCACCTGTGATCGGTAAGCATCTTTACTCATCAACTTAGAAAGGGGAAATGGAATTTTCACTTTGGCTAGTTCCCCTTCGAGGCTAAAAGGTGTAGGAGCTCTGCTTTGGCTCAGCAATTTTGATTTGTCCACCACAGTCTTTTGGACAAAAGTATTTGGTGTGTTGGTTGATGAAACCTCAGTCTGTGTTGATATTTTCAAAATGGTAAGGTTTATTTTTGTTGGAGCTTTAGCATTACCTTTCTTGGAAGAAGGCTCAGGGGCTTTCTTGGTTTCGACCACTTTCTTCATTTCGGTTACCTTTTTGGGGGAATTTTCATCTTTCTTCTTACTCCACAAATTGTACTGCCTATGTAC